>PVIH01020014.1:0-33720 GCA_004025045.1 Sigmodon hispidus | reverse complement strand
CAAAAAATGGGGTACAGATCTAAAAAGGGAATTCTCAGCAGAGGAACTACGAATGGCTGAAAGGCACCTGAAAAAGTGCTCATCATCTTTAGCCATCAGAGAAATGCAAATCAAAACAACTTTGAGATACCACCTAACACCTGTTAGATTGGCTAAGATAAAAGGCACAGATGACAGCCTATGTTGGAGAGGATGCAGATCAAGGGGAACACTCCTCCATTGTTGGTGGGTGTGTAAGCTTGTTCAGTCACTTTCGAATGCAATATTGTGGTTTCTCAGAAAATTGGTAATCAATCTCGCCAAGGACCCAGCAATACCACTTCTGGGTGTATACCCTAAAGAGGCACATTCACACTCCACAGGTATTAGCTCAACTATGTTCATAGCAGCATTATTTGTAATAGCAAAAACCTAGAAACAACCTAGATGTCCCTCAACTGAAGAATGGATTAACAAACTGTGGTACATCTACACAATGGAATACTACTCAGCAGTAAGTAAAAATGATATCCTAAAATTCTCAGGCAAATGGTTGGCTTTGGAGAATATCCTCCTGAGCAAGGTATCACAAACCCAGAAATATAAGCATGGGATGTACTCACTCATTAGTGGTCTCTAAACAAACAAACAAGAAAAAAAGCAAAACATGCCCAAGCTGCAAACCACAACCACTGAACAGCTTGGGATCAGAAACACCCTGGACTGACCCTTCAGATGCCACTCCAACTTTAGGAACACCTGACTCCTTCTTGAGGGAGGGGGGACAAAACTGAGTTTGCCAGGAGTGGAGACTGATCCAAGCATTATTGGGTCAGTGTGACCATAGGACTGTCTGCTGCCTGCCCAGGGAGGGGATGGGGAGTTGTGGAGGAGAAAAAAAATTGAACTTATGTGGCAGGAGGGGGAAGGGACCTTGAATAAGGATATACAGGGATGGAAAAAAAATTCAAAGGGAAAGCTGAACACAAAGTAGATATATGTGTAGCAATCTTATTTGCATTATCACCCTTGATAAGTCATGCTTATTATTTTATCTTCTTTATAGTTATTGTTAACTTAGCATTTTAAATTCATTTTACTGTTTTTCTTGATAAATACAAAATAAATAAAGAAGAAGGAAAAAAAAGATTTTTACTATAGAAGTTAAACTGCATGGATAGATTTTCTCTACATATTTGTGATGCTAGTGTGAATAGGATTGTTTCTTGATCTCTTTCTTTAAAACAGTATTGCAATTTAGAATTTGTATTATAAGTGGTGAAACTGGATATTTAAGAAATCTAGAATTTAATATGGCACAAAGTTCCCAAAGACAGAACCTATAGGCTGACTAAAAAGCTGTATTCTGGTACATTCTAGTAGATTCCTTCCAGGCCACATCATACTCACATCCACCTTTTGTTCTTAAAATGCTGCACTAACATATTGTGGTAGTTTGAATAGATATGACTCCAGTAGACTCATGTGTTTGAAAGATTGACCTATAGGGAATCTCACTAATAGGGGTGTGGCTTTGTTTGAGTATGTGTGGCTTTGTTGTGGGGAAAGGCTTTGAGATCTCATATACTCAAGCTATGTCCATTAAGTAAACAGTTAACTTCATATTGCTTGTAGGTAAAAATTTAAAACTAAGTGCTTTCTCAAGCACTCTGTCTACCTGCACATCACTATGTCCCACAATGATGAAAATGGATTACACTTCTGAAACTGTAAGTCAGCCCCAATTAAATAATTTTTGTTAAATCATTTAAAGGAATCATTTAAATTACATGAGGTGCTGTTGTCATGGTGTATCTTCATAACAATAAAAACCAAAATAAAAAAAAACTATCTTCTATTGTTGTTTTAAGACGTTGTCTTCAGAAATTATGAAGATATAATTACCTCCTCTGAGCATCACCAAAAGTATGCAGAACATTGTTATCCATTCATGATGGTCAAGGTAATTCAAGGGACTAGGTAAAAACACATATATTCATCTGAATCTCAGTGCAACATGTGGAATTTTGACACAAGAAGTTTCATTGGAAGATTTTAAGGTACTTTAAGATCATTATAATACATGGTTATCTGTGAAATGTTGAGTAGCACAGCCATATTAATAATGCTTGAATCATTTTGTAATGGTTTGTCAAAATGTTCTTTCTCAAAATTAATGCCTTCTTTATTTAAACACTAAATATCTGCTCAGCTATGGTTTTAACAGCTGACGAAGTGGTTGATTGTTTAAATCTATAAGAAGCAATATGTTGATGCAAATTATGGAAGACTGATTAAAAATTGTTTACTGTGAATTAAAATATCCTGAGATATACTGTGATACTTGCTAATTAAAATTCCCAGGACAAAGATTATAGGTTAATAAATTTCTACTAACTTTCAAAAAAAAAAAAAAAAAAAGAAAGAAAGTATGTCTTTGTTGAAGTATGTGTGGCCTTGTTGGAGGAAATGTGTCATATAAGGGAGGGCTTCAAGTTCTCTTGGGCTCAAGATACTCCTAGTGTTATAGCTGGCTTCCTGTTGCCTTCTAATCAAGATGCAGCCAACACCATGTCTGCCTGAATGTTACAATGCTCCTCACCATGATAATAATGGACTAAGCCTCTGAAACTATAAACTACTACCCAATGAAATGTTTTCCTTTACAAGAGTTGCTGTAGTTGTGGTGTCTTTTCATAGCAATTGAAATCCTAAGACAGTAAATCATACAAATGTCTCTTTTATAATGATTCTTTAGCATACAATTCAACTTAACATTTACAAAAAACAAAAGTAATTTTCTACACTAAAAAAAAAATAGGTGTAGATGCCAAGCAGTGATGGTATACTAATGTGGGATGTCTTCCAGTATGCCGTCAAATACCATTGAATAATAAATCTAGCTTATAGGCAGGCAGGAAATCCAAGCAAAGATAAAGGGGGAAAAGGGCAAAGACACTATAAGCTGCATCAAGAGAGCAACTTGTAAAAGTACAGGTAAGCCATGTGGCAAGACATAGATTAATAAAAATGGGTTAAGATGAAAGAGCTAGCAATATGCCTGAGCCATAGATCAATCAGCATGTAATTAATATTTGATTTTGTGAAATTAATTGGGTGGTCTATATAGGACAGCTGGTCTGGATATTGCAGCTAGTCTGGGCCAGAAACTTCTTACTACAGTGTATACTTTTAATCCTGGGACTTTCAAGACAGAGACAGATACATCTCTGTAAATTTAAGGCCAACCTGGTCTACAAAATCAGTCCAAGGACAGCCATGGCTATGCATAGAAATCCTATCTTGAAAAACCACAGCCAAAGCCGAAAAAAGAGGGGGAGGTTAGACAAAATCATCCTTAGTACCTTCACTGAGGACTTCAATACCAAGAAGCTTCCTCTATTTTGAACTCATTTAAAACACACTGTGGATTTAGGAACAAATGTTTATAGATTGTTGCTAATTCTGCTTTAGTAAATTAGTGGTTGTAGATATTCCTCCAAAAACCATGATTGCACTAACACTGATGTGCCTGGGTAACATCAAAAGCTATATCCATTAAGTCTCATCAACAAGGCCACTGAAATATGAGTTGAACAAGGATGAAAACTATACCTCATCAAATTGTATGAAGAAAATCCCATGCAGGCTCAATCCTACACAAAGAACTACAGGCAAGTGAAAAATCTGGAAAGTGGAGAGCGGGTCGTCCCTGGGGAAGAACACACCAACTGTCCAGTAGCGAATGGTCAGTCCCAAAAACACACATACAAGTAACATTAAACAGACTCAATAAGTTATATTTAAAAATGTGTATACAATAACAATTAGTAAAATGGGGCATGAATTTGAATGAGAGTTGGAAGCAGTAGATGGAAGATTTGGAAGAAGAAAAGAAAAGGAGGAAATGTAATTAAATCATAATCTCAAAAGAAAAGGAAAGGAAGGAAAGGAGGGGGTGAGACAAGGGGGAGAAAGGGAGGGAGAGGGAGAAAAAAAGAAAAAAAACCACTGTGGGCCTTGAAGCAGCATTTCCCTCCTTCCTCCTCCTCTGCCTCCTCCTCTGCCTCCTCCTCTTGCTCCTTATGTTCCTCCTCCTCCTTTTTCTTTCCTCTTTCTTCTTCTATTTCTTCTCCTTTTTTTTGGTAGCTACTTCTTTACTGTTGGTCTATTTAAACAGTTACAGAGGAGCAAAAATTTTAGGAAAAATTGCACTGAGATTCGCAGGGCAGGAGAACTTGTATCAACCTGAGTTAGAATCTCTTTTTGTGAAGTTCGACATTGGGGATAAGAGAGTCTAGTTTTGTGTATCTACTCATTTTCCCCTGTGCAGATCAAGAAAGGGCTAATGCCATGTCCAAGAAAGAAATGCAAACAGGAACAATGTACGAAGGGAAAAGGAGCCTTGTTTTGCTGCTACTAGGCTCTTATTCCAGTTCACTCCTGGGACCTCACACTCACTATTTTATTCTTATAATCAAATGTTTTCTTACCATCAGAGACAAGTAATTATATTTTGTTTACTTGAGTATAAATTAAATCTCTACTGTATTTTTACATTACCACTAATGCTTTATTATATTTGAATTAAAATAATTTAAATTATAATTAAAGATGCAAGAGTATTTAATGATTGGAACATAGCAGGAATAATAGTGATAAAACTCTTTACTTGAGGGCCCTCACCTGTTCAGACACCTACTGAGCCATATTCTGTGATTTACACAGTGTATTTCTATCTAATGCACCAAATAAACAAGTGGCCATCAAGAGCTCTACCTTTTATTGTCTTGGACTTGGTTAAAGTGGATCTGAGGGCAAAAGAAGATAAACCTATGTGTCTACATTTTCAATAGGATTCTTTGTTCATTTTTTTCTACTCAAAGAAGATGATTTATGAATTGTGATCACGATATTATCAGAAAGAAAGAGAAAGTTGGTAAACTGTGCCTTTGTTACCTATAGAGCTTTGAGAAGGAACATTTTCTAGTGCATACCCTTTTCTATATATGTAATCACACTGGGTTCTCCAGGCATAGCAAGTTCTGTAGTTGAAAGCATAACTGACTTTTGTCTTGATTTGGTTAGAAACTTCTCAGAGTGCTTAAAACTGATTCGTGCTATAGGACTGCATAAATAATAAATATCACTTGACTTCCAAAAGGACTTGAATGCAGCCTGAAGCATGTAACCAAGCATCAGATATAATTCTATTTTATACAGTATACAGAAAATGGCAATAACACTGAGTGTTAGGTGGATAATTTATGTTTTAAAATTTATATTGTCATCTTGCTTTAAAATATTGTCCAGAGAAATATTAAACAATGCAAATTATAAAATTTTAAATATTATATTTTAAATATTTAGAATAGAAACATAATTATATGTAAATATATCATTGTATATTTATGAATATATAAATAATACTTAGAATATAGAATGTAATGTTTTTTATGAAATATAAAATATTATATTTATTTCTCATTGTTTTTAAAGTAAAATTTACTCTAAGTAAAACTAATTATACAACTTATATAAAATAAAGGTAAATATTTGAAATATTCTAAAATAAGTGCTTGTTATTTTAAGTATGTTTAAGTATATAAAGACCTTTTATCTTTTATCCCCACTCCTGAAATTATCTGTGCTCCTCCAACACTAAAAATGAATAGTGACCTTGGCTGCTAAATAATATGGACAACCTGGTACTAAGGAAATATTCAAGAACCTATTAGATGACCCTGGCTAGGACTCCAAGTAATGTTGGAGAGGGTACCTAAGCAGGACTTCTCCTATAATCAAATGAATGACCACCCTAATTGTCATTATAAAATCTTTATCCAGCAGTGGATCGAGGTAGAAGCAGAGATTCATAGCTAAGCTGTGTTGAGCTCCCAGTCCAGCTGAAGAGGGAGAGGGAAGAGAGATTATATGAACAAAGGGATCAGAATCATGAGGAGACGCACAGAGATGGCTGACCCAAGCTATTGGGAGCTCACTGACTTTGAAATGACAGCTGAGGAACTTTCATGGAAAAGAAATAAACCCTTTGGATGTAGATGACACGTCAAACAGCTTGGGCAGTTTGTGGAGCCTCTTGCAGTAGGACCAGAGTTTATTTCTACTGCATGAACTGACATCTCAGAGCACATTCCCTACCAAGGAACACCTAACTTAGCCTTGATACTGGGATGAAGATTTTAGACCTACCTCAACTGGATATGCCAGATTGAACTGACTCACTTTTGAATTCCTTGCTCTCCTTGAGGAGGGGATGGGGAATAGGGTAGGGAGGCTGAGGGAGGAATGGGAGGAAGGGAAGGAGAAGAAACAGTGGTTTTTATGGAAAAAATTTTTTTAAATAAAACAGAGAAAAAAATCTTATGGACAGACACTCTTAATATTTGGTCAATAATTCCTCTCCACTTTCAGCAGCATTATTCATAGTTGGTACACCCCCATTGGTGAGCATTCATTGCTTAGAATCCCAGAACACCAAATGCTGTTTTATACTTGGCTGGATAATTGACAAATTGGTTGCTTGGTGAGCCTTCGTTGCAAACAGGATCCTTCTGTCTTAGCCTCCAGAGTGCTGAGATCACAGATGTGTACCACCATGCCCAGTTCAGCACATCAAGTGAACTGAGTGTCCTTTCATGCTGTGCTACCTCTGTCTTTGATGATTACTCTTTGTTCTCTTAATTTTGTACTGTTGAAATGTTCAAGGATCAAGTGTTGGTTTTCTTTATCTGATCTTACTCTTTGGATGAACTCACATAATTTCTCACTTTGAAAATTTGTGTATACCTGAAACTTTTCATTCTTCTCTTTGAGAAAGGTCTGTCCTCTAACCTTCAGATTCACATACCAATTACCTACTGACAATCATCATATGATCATCTAGTAAAAATGTGAAGAATCCATATATCCTATAAAGGACTGTGAAACTTCATTTCAGTCTACTTCCCCTATAGCTTTCCTCACCATGGCTGATGGCAAGCATCCTATTTGTCCAGATAAAAACATTCAAATTGTCTGTGACTCATCTTTTCCCTAATTCAATACATTAGATACTAACAATGACTGCCTTCAAAATACTCCCAGAACTTAGCTACTACTCAGAAAATACACATTTTTTTTGTCTGAACACAAATGGTAAATTTAATGGAGATGTTATATAATATTTGCAAATACCTTTTAAAAAGCTGAATATCTTTACTTTGTATATGATGTTATAAGGGAGATTTACAAGATGTTCAGATCCCACCTCTAGTTAGTAATACCATTTTAGCAAAGTTATTTAATAACATCAATCTTTGGATGTTTACAGGAAAAACAGAATTGAGATTATTGATTTGAAATGATTTTGTAAGGATAAAATCTTTTTTTTCTTTATTTTGTATTTAACAAAAAAACAGTAAAATGAATTTAAAATGAGGAAAAGTTAACAATAACTATAAAGAGGATAAGAATCATAAGCATGGCTTATCAAGGGTGGAAATGCAAATAAGATTGCTACACATATATTTTCTTTGTGTTCATCTTTCCCTCTGAAATTTTTTTCCCATCCCTGAATATCCTTATTCAAGGTCTCTTCCCCCTCCCACTACATCTTGTCATTTTTCTTCTCCGCAACTCCCCATCCCCTCCCTGGGCAGGGAGCAGACAGTCCTATGGTCCCACTGACCCAATAATGCTTGGATCAGTCTCCACTCCTGGCCAAATCCAGTTTTCCCTTCGAACCCCACCCCAATTATAGGAACACCAGACTCACTCTTAAGGATAAAATCTTATCTCAAGGGTTTAACTTGAGAAAACAAGAACCATGGGGCAGGGAAGAGTTGAGAACTAAATTATTCAATATATGTCTTTTCTTCATAACCCATTCAAGTCCTTTTAGTTCCTTTATTTCAATGGCACAGAGGGAAGAACTTTGGGCCACAAAATGACTAGGCACATGCTGTACTACTGATTAATACCCATTGTCCAAAGCTGAATTTCTATGCTATTAGAAGAATTTCCAATGAGAACTAAGCCACATTAGAGTATACTTTTAAACCTACGTGTGGAGTGAGTGGTATTTGGAATGTTTTGAACATGAGTTATGTATAGGAGAACTAATGAAAAATTGTTAAAGTTGAGAGCATCCATGAAGAATGTTTTATGTGTAAGCTTCATAATAAAGGAAGAGAGCTTCCTCAAACAACAAGATTTTCTAGAAATGAGCAGAGAATGCAGGGAATGGGGGTATCCACTTGGAATTGTTTAAGACAAAGACAGACCTTAGAAGAAGATAAAACCTGTGGCGACATGCAGACAAAGTGGTGGACCCAAGAATCTTTTCCTCCACTTTGTCACCAACTACTGTACAGAGCTCTCGTTAAAGCTAGCCTTAATCCTTTATATTATAATCATTTTACACTTTTTACTCATGTTCAAGGAAACACGTTTTGTTTTAAAAGCTTTTCCTGGAAGGCAGGAGGTTTTCTGTTGATTACCTTAATGTATCTTAAAAGAGTCAACTGGTAACTCAGAAAAGTGTTCATGACATCCAGGGCAGCTGAGTGCCTTCCACAGGAAGCACTTAATAAATTGTGAGGCTGCTTTATTTTTGTCCTACATGAAATAAGTTTATCTAAAATTCTGTGCAGCAGGCAGGGGAGAAGCAAGAATGGTGCCTGGCTTCTGCCTAAAGGCCATTCTCATCATGACATGTAGCAGAGAAAACTGGCGTCAGAGGCCTGTATCTGGGCTTTCCCACTTCCACGGCCTTTGCCTTCATAAGCTACCGCTGCATGCCTGAAATATGTACCTTCCTTGAAGCAGCAGTGAGAGCAGTAAATGAGATCAAGTGTCATGAAATTAAAGCAATTGACACTTTGCAGGCCAGAGGCAGGCAGCAGGCACAGTTTGGCTTTTTTGACAGCATCTGTGCAAGCTCTTAAGACAGGTCCCTGGGCTTTGTGTGAACTGGCCTGGAGCCATGATCAAATTATTTTTAAGAACTCAGAATGATCTGGATAGACAGGCCAAAAGGGATTTTCAGAGCTGATTGACTTTATTACCGAGTTTGGGTTTTTGGTTTCTTTCTCTTCTTCTTCTTGCTGCCGTTCCTCCTGCCTTCTCCTCCTTCTTTTCCTTCTTCTTTTTTGCATGAACAATAATAACCTAGAAAGACACAGTGAATGCAGTCAATAAAAATGTGCAGAACTTTTTTCAGATATATGAATGTGTTCATTATGTTGTCTGAGGATCTGATACGACTTCTTGATGATCTTAAAATGAAAGCAAGCCTGCTACTGGATTGAAAGCATTACTTTTCCCCTAACATGGCGTTTAAGAAATGTTAAAACCAGATTGAACTGAAAATTTTAAGAGTGCTTTAATTTAAATATGTTAATGTCTAAAATTTTATGGCATGCACTCTTGCTATAGGAACATCTGCTGACAGTTTTATGAAGTTGCTTTTGCATTAAATATAAACAGAAAATAAAGACAATAGTACAAAAAGTCTGTAAAAGAAATGGGAGAAAGTATTGGAGCTTCTGAGAGCTTCCAACCTTATGCGCGTGCACGTGAGCACACACACGCTCACACACACACACACACACACACACACACACACACACACACACACACACACATTCCATAATGCCCATTGTGGAAACCCTTGTTGAAGAAGAAAATCTATTAAGCTGCACTGTTCTGATTCTAACAATTCAAACCTAATGATACTGTTCATTTAAATATGCTATTACTGATATTGTTTCATTAGGTATACATTTCCTTTCTCAGTGTTTTCATGCCTAAGTGACCCCTAAATTGGTCTGCTGCAAATCACTGCTAATAGACTCGCAACAATCTACACCAATCAACCGTGTACAGATGTGAGAGGTTCAGATTTCTCAGGAGGTAGATGAATCTTCAAAAACAAAATATGCTTTTTCTATTTTGTATATCTTTCTTCTTTTCCCTCTACACTTTGCCTCCTGTTTCATTTCCTTATCTCTGCTGCACTATTTCCCTTCCACTTCCCCACCCACATCCCAGCTAGGAGCATCACTGAGCTTGGCTAGATTGTAGAATCATTTGTCTCTTAAGAACTTATCACTTAAAACAGGGACCTATAGAAATATAAGAAATGAAATTTCTCTGATTCATCCTCCAGACAAGCATATCAGTTAATCTAAGCCAATACAGAGGTTACAGTTGACAAAAGGAAGCACATATCTTAATTTCAACAGACTGAGTTTAATCTCAGAATTACAGTCCTCCATCACTTGTAAAAATAACTGATGTATCTTTGCAGATATCTTAATGTGTCCAGGCTGCTATAAGAATATGCAATACTAATTCATATAAAAACAACAAATATTTATTTCTCAATTATATACCATGGGAAATCCAGAAACAAATTGTTAACATATTTAGTGTCTGGTGAGGGCCTGTTTTCTGTTTCATATACTCCCCCTTCTTTCTGGGCCCTCAAATTATAGATGAAATGAGGTAACTCTCTTCAGTCCTCCCTGTAGAAACACTAATTTCATTTGTGAGGGTCCTTTGGGAATGAATCACCTCCCTAAGACCCAGTCTCTAAGGATTCACACTTAATCTACCAGTTGGATGTGAGCGTGTGTGCACACGCACACACACATACACACACAAACAAAATTGTTATTTTGCTTTTCACATAGATTAAATTAATTTAAGAATTCATCCAATAAAATATTATTATATATCTGTTCTGACTAGATGTCAGTGAATTGGCTAATAAAACAGCAATAAAAGAAACAGATATGAACCCTTAACCCACTAGAGTGTCTTTTATATATAGCCTTTTTAGAAGGCAGACTATGGGAGGTAATAATAAATGCATATGAAGTGTTAAGCAACGTGAGGATGTAATTTCTTAACAAATGTTCAATCATCTGGAGTAATTTATAATAGTTCACCTAGTGGAAAGGCACTGTCTGTCCATCACTGGGTGAAAATACCTCTTACTAATCTTTCAGCCTTGGGCTCAAGGCAGAGAGGCAATGACTACCTTGAAGCCAGGGAGAATCAGCAGCCTGGAAAGGGAGAACTTGAGTTCATTTCTTCTATACTCTGTGCAGGCATGTCCCCTCCAGTCACCAAAAGGTGAAAATAAAGGCCATTTTGTTCTATCCATAAAATAGTATGTTCAGCTCCAGAGAAAAAGAAAGTTGTTATTTTACACTGACAAGGCCCCTAATAAAAATAATATATAAGGATCTATTGATTTCTTTTTGTAGTCAGTTTTTGTTTTCCTTGAAGTTTTATGTTTACCATGCCCAGATAAAGGGGCATTTATTTTGGATGCCAGTAAGTTCCATCAAGGAGTCATTTCAGAAGTTCCTGTGAAAATAAGTGTATAGCAAGGAGATGGCCCACATATTTATATAATTGCAAACCAACTGCAGGAAAAGAAAGCAAAGCCCAGGGACACCTGGGAATGTCTGTCCTATAAATAGGCCAGTCAAAGTGCAACTTAAAGATGTGAGAGGAACAGAACGGCAGGGAACAAGGAAATCGAAAAATACCCAATTAAAATACAGAGGCTCCTATTCCATAGACACCTTGACATTTATGCATACATAATTATGAAACAAAGTGATGTGAGACTTGATATTTGGGAGGTTGGCCTGTCTGTCCTTTTTCAGGCCACCTTTAGCAACTTCAGAGAAATGATGTGATTAAGCGAGGAACCTCAATCTCTTCCCTGACGTGCATTTATACATAATCTGCCATTGGAGCCATCATCCCTAAGAACAGTGTTTAGGCTGTTTCATGCAGAATTGACAGTGCTACTGAGTTACTTCATGGGGGAAGTTCAATTTGTTTTTCAACTTATGCCTTGGAAAGCTCCCTGTTTATCAAAGAGTCATCTAATGGGCCATTTTGATAAAATAATACCTATTCATTTGGTTTACACCTGCCAGATTTATCAAATCATTTAGAGGGTCGGAGGTTGGTGTTGTAAAATTTCTGGCCCCCTGTGTCAAGGCTTGCATGCTGTTGCAGTCTGTAGATTGCTTTGGGGATAAATAATATGTGCACTATATTTTACCAATAATGTATAGGTATGCCTGTGAGTCTGTTTAAGTACTCATCATACTATACCTTGGGAGAATGGCAGGAAATATTTTCAGTAATTTGCTATAGGCTAAAGATATTTGTAAAGCATGATTATAAATTTAATGCCCCTGTTCGGCTCAGAGTTTATTTGTGCTGAAGGCTAAAAGGGTCCTTGGGCACTGATGCTCACAAGTTAACAGTATTTCAGAATACCATTGTTGACCCTAATTTTGTTTTAAAGTCTGTAGACATAGCTGTTCTCTTTTGCTACTGTCCTGTCTGTTTGAATTGTCCCCAGAAAAATTAAAGTTAAGTAGACAGATCTACTGTCCCTGCACACTGAGAGAAATCAGCATAATAGATTAGTCTGACAACTGTAACAGGAAGTTTCTGTCCTTCCTTCTTCCCAATGCTTGGACCCACTCGCAGCCCTACGGTAGCTTAGCATCAAATAATTACAGAAAGGCTTATATTAATTTCATGCTATTTCGCTTATGGCTCAGGCATATTGCTAGTTATCTCCTGCAATTTAATTCAACCCATTTCCATTATTCTGTCTTACCATGTGGCCCATGGCTTACCTGTATTACCTTACATGTTGATTCTTGGCCAGTTGGATCACATCTCTGTCTGATTCCAACCTCCTTTTCTTATCTATGCTTCGATTTCCCTGCCCACTTCTAAGATGCCTGCCATAGGCCAAAACAGTGCCCTTAAAGAATGATATTCACAGCATACAGAAAGACATTTCTACACCAGAGTACATAATAAATATATTATAAAAATTGGCCAGCACATACAAAACTAGTCTATAGTTTACAAAAGTGTTGCAGGAAAAGTTCAAATGCAGGAATGTCTAGATAGAGTGAGTCTGGAGAACACTCAGGAAGAAATCGGAGCAGCAGCATTCTCTTCAGCATATAGAGGGTGATTTGAGTTCTGTAATCCTCAATGAACTCTTAGTGGAAAGAATGGAGAAAGAAGAAAGGAAGAGATAGCTGTTGTTGCCATTATTTCAGATTGTAAAGCTCAGAGTGGTTTCTGTCTCAGTCTCTTGTTGTGTGATATTTTGATTGTGTTCTGATAAATAATGTTTGCTTGGAGTCAGGGCAGGATCAGCCACTAGCTAACTAAAATTAACCATAGAGGTTTGGAGAGTTGTAGACAGAGAGGAGACTGAAGTAGTAAGGTGGTTGGTCCTTTTGAGACAGAAACTGGAGAGGTAGAAAGTGACTGTGACTGATCCCTGCTTCTCTGATCTTTCAGGTTTTTACCTTAGTATCCTGATTTTTATTGTTAAGATTAATTAGATTAATGCTTCAGTCTCCATCTTTGTCTGTCTGTGGCTGTCTCTGTTTCTCTCTGTGTGTTTGTGTGTTCATGTACATGTGTGTGCACTTGTGTACATGTACCTAAGTATGCTTATTTTTAGATGATTATTTTTGCTTCTAAGACAGAGTGGCATGTTTGGAAATTATATTTTTCTTATAAATTAATGTCATAATCTGTTATACATTGTTTTGAATGAATCTTAGTAGATTATTTGTAAAACATTTATTTTGAATTCAAAATAAACTGGGCATCTGTGCCTGGTTAGGTTCATGCTGTAACAAAGAGAACAGCATCGCAAGTTGGGAACTGACTCATGTATGTGTCAGGGTGGGGTAAAAAAGAGTCTGTGGAGAGAGCAAAATTATTTTAAAATACTGAATTATAATTATATTTATATGAGAACTGAGGACCTAATTTACTCTAAGGGATAAATATTTATTTAATCATAAAGACACATGGCCCTAGTGCATGTCATTAAGTTCTATCTCTTAAAGAATTGGGGATCAAACATGAGTCTTTGCATAACTATACCAAATTATAGCATGTGATATTCATCCAGTTCTTATCTGACTCTCAGTTCTTTCTCTAAAACCAGGATAAAAATGCTGCATGTGAGTATTGTGGTAAAAACCTGCCCTGAGATATGTTTCTAAACGGGGTTTATTTTGTTAAATTCGCTTACAAAACAGAGCCGGTTTTAAGAGAAGATGACAGGATGAGGTTGCAGTGCGCTGGAGCCTTTCTAAGGAAGATTCTTCATCCCCATGCCGTACGTCCGAACTCCCGGGCAGCTGGGCCGAACTGCGCACTCGGTCGGGGGACTCTCGCGAGAGAATGACGACTTCCTGTCCTGGTCCTCTCCCTCTAAGGTCTACTTCCGGAATCCTTTTCAGTTAACCACGCCCCGCTCGTCTCCAGTCCTATGACGCGATCGTTCACATATATAGTTCCTGATTTCCCACTACATCTGAGGGTGTCTGTGATGATTTGTGAACATCTGTCTAATAGGAATGTTTGCAAATTGACAGAAGAGACAGGTGTGAGCTATACAGGAAAACACAGTCAGTCAGTCAATATTCAGTCAGTCAGCCAGTCAGCCAGTCAGCCAGTCAGCCAGTCAATCAGTAAGATGTGTTAAGTTTCTGAGTTCCACGGGAAAAAATCCTATTTTTTAGTTGTTGTTATTGCTTTTCTCTCTAGATACAAGAACCTATTATTTTTTTCATGTGGCACTGTTTATAGATGATAGAAATATGGTGAAATATATCATTAAGAAAACTTAAAACATTTATCTTCATAGTCAATCACATCTTCAAAGATTTACTTGGTTCTTAAAAAAAATTCTTACTAATTCTTTCAGAGCTTTTCAAAATGTATGTTTATCATAGTGGTGCCTTCTTCACCCAACCACTCCCAGATCCACCCCGTCTTTACTTATCCAACTTTTTATCATTTTATTACACATCAAGAGTAATTTGCACTACTCAAATAGTCTTCGATGCATGGTCTTCACAGAAATGTGGTTGACTTCCCAGAGGTAGGATTCTTCGGGAAAAGTCATCCTTCTTCTCCAAGCAGCTAACTATTGCTAATGGTTTCATAACTCAGGAAAACATTTTGTGCCCAACTCCCTTATCCATTCTGGGATTTTACTTGCTTTGAGTTTGTATAGATTTTGTGCATGTTGTTGCAACCACTGGGGGTTAATATGTGCATAAACCCTTTCCAAAGGACATTGTTACCTATTAGTCATGCATTGCTCTTTAAATTCTTCCTGCATCCTACCTCTTCTAGCAATCGTCTCTGTGCTGAGGAGGTAGGGGGTACAGTGTATTTGTTCAGTTTAGGGCTGAGAATTGTGGAGATTAGACATATTCTTAGTATATAATAATGAATTTACTTTCTTCAGTACAGTGATGATTTATTCTACTAGGGGTAGCTCATTGGGAGGGTGTGTTTTAGCATGTAAAAGGCTATGTCTTTCATTCTAGCACTATACACTACAAAGGGCCTCCTTTAATACACAACAGTCACCAGTCTGGCTCTGTGACCAAGGCCTTTGGTGAAGTGTTATGCTAGATTTAAGCCAAAGCTTTGTCAATAAATCCTGGACAAATCTGGTCTCATTCCTTGTATATGTAACTATACAGGAATTAACAAGGAATAACTTTTTATGAGAGACTCCATCCTGAGATGTCTGGTTGACCTAAGAGAGAAGGGAATTCAGAAAGTGCTTTTGTTGAAGTGGGTTGCAAACCCCTAGGTTGGTTTCCTAGATTCATGAGGCTTTTGAAAGTTTTACCTGAGATTCTATATAAAAATTTCTATAAATAATTAATAATACTAAAAAAAGGGCTAGGTTGTGGCTTAGTGGTAGAATGTTTACCTTGCTATGGCTAGCATGACTTGGTTTTGGAAACCTGGTTTGGGCTGGGGAGAGAATGAGGAAATTTGAGATACTAGAGAAACAACATATACATGCATACAAACAAGCTCCTGAGGTTCAGGTGGACTGTGTACACGATAACCAAGAGGTGTCTGTAGATAAGCAGGCTTAGTATGTAGATATTGAGGAAGAGGAAACTGCAGTTGCTAGTGTTTGCAGAACTGGTTGATCATTCATAAACTCTAACTTGGACCAGAGAAAGACTTTGCCCTTCAAAGAAGTCTTAAAGAAGGCTATGTCACTACTATGAGTCCTTGATGTGGCCATGGTCATGTCAAACAATAAACATTCCCCCAGGACTTCATCTGCTCTTCCCACATTTACTCACATTCAAGCTCTCTGATCCCCTCAAACCTGGCATGTGGCAGTTCGATCATATGTTAACCTTAAGTACTATGTTTCCTCTCAAATAATAAACTTGAGGTGATGGGGAGATTACAGGCATAGGCACCCTCCTCTGGAACCCTCTCTTATCCAGCATCTTACCTTTCTGCAGCTATAAGTATTATACACAAATGTCAGCCATTGCATGCAATACATCCCAATATTTTACCTGCACATTTTTCAGAGTCTTGTCTCAGCCTCAATATTCACAGAGCATTTACTGTCTTTCAGTTTTGAGAGAAGTTCTTGGTACATTAAATTTAAAAAATCAAAACAAACTCAGTAGTGTTTTTTGTCTTGTATCCCTAAAGGATGTTAAAATCAGCACAGATGTTCTTAACAAACAAGGCCAGTCTGTTCCTGAAGGTCATTAGGGAAGAATTTTGCTGGGAGCACAGTCTAGGGGCAGGCAGGGATCGTGTGATAGCCTCCAAAGGTCTGTGGACACATTTATAGAATTGTGTGGTGTTCCTACATAAGCCATTTTGTATTTTTCTCTATTACTCTGCATTGTGGTTATCTGACACAAAAAGAAACCACTACAAGTATTTTTTTCTGATACTTTTGATCACAAAAATGGTAGTATAACTTGTGCTCATTTTTTAGTGTCCTGGGCATATGGAGGAGACAGTTGGGAAACATGGTTACTTAGGGTAAAAATGGGTCAAGAGTTTTACAAGATGTACCTAGATATTTAGAGTAGTTTCTCTTTCTTTCTTTCTTTCTTTCTTTCTTTCTTTCTTTCTATCTATCTTTCTTTCTTTCTTTCTTTTTCTTTTTAACAGATGAATGGGTTCATGTACCAAAATAACATATTATGCTCATTTGGATCCAAAAATTTGGAGCCACATTACATTTTAGTGAGATTTTTCTGATGACAGCTATGGATATTTTAATTTGGCTAGTAGATTATTAATGTGTATAACTGATTAAACATTTGACTAAATCACAATTTTCCAGATTTCTAAAAACAGATTACTGTTTGTGTATTAGAAAGAGCTACAATATGCAATAACACTGCTTATATGCAAAGTGCTCAGTGTTGTGCTAGGCATTTTCATCCAGAAACCCAATCACGTTTCACTGCAAAGCTATGAGAAAAGTGTTATTCTTTTTTCTTATTTTTGAAGTACTTAATTGAGTGCCAGGAAGATTCAGCTAGTCAGAGGTCCTCACCACACCTGGAAGGTTTTTACTCTTTCTATCTCAAAGCCCATGGGTGACTGAAATACCATTTCTTAAAAACAAAACAACAACAACCAAAACAAACCCCTATGTAATGTCTTTCAAAAGTACTTGGATGATCATTGGGCATTTATTCGATTTATGTTCATTTAACTTGGAGTTTTTTCCTCCATCAACTACAAACTTCTATCACTGCTTCTGTTTATTACTGACAATAGGCTTTTTCACCAGTGTCTTGGTAGTTAAATCCACATGTTATTATCTGGCCCTTTATTACAATGTGCTCTTTATATATTTACACATCAGTTTCCTGTGCAGTTGTTTGTTTCTCCGTCCAGCTGCAGATTAATTGTAATGCCCATGCTTATGTTCTTACAAGTGTTGTGCTACAATCATTTAAACTCAGTTATTAAAATATTAGATGACATAAAATGACTGTTCCTTTTCCTTTTATAATGACTCTCATAGTTTAAAATGTCCAAGTTCTAACTCAAGAACAGACATTAGTTATATAGTAGGGAGTTGAGAGAAACACATGAAGGCAACAATAAAATTTAGCTTTTTGCTGGCATATATTGTAATCATTTTTAGTAAGTTAGCATTAGCTCACAGGGAACAAATAAGTTCCTTTATTTAGCAAAGTGTTCAAATTTAGCAATGGAATTGTGTGTACTTTGAGTGAGAATGGTCTCCATAAGCTCATACATTTGAATGTTTGGTCCTTAACTGATGAAACTGAGAAAGATTAGGAGGTGTGACCTTGTTGAGGATTATGTCACTAGGAGATGGTCTTTGAAGTTTCAAAAGCCCACCACAGCTTAGTCTCAGTTTCTCTTTCTTGCCTGTGGATCAGGATATAGGTTATCAGCTTATAAGGATCAGCTATAAGTTAATGCTCCAACATCATGCTTGCTTGCCACGGTGTTTCCCACTATCATGATAAGAAACTAATCATATGAAACTTTGAGCAAACCTCCAACTAATTAAGTAGCCTTGGTCATGGTGTCTCTTTACAGTAATAGAACAATAGCTAAGACCTATTTGAGCTCAACCCCTTTAGAATCAGAATGGTTTTATCCTTGACTATGTATGGTGTAAAGCCTAGAATATTATGTGTTGTCTTGCTTTCTGGTGAAGATGGAGGGACTAACTATAAATGTTCCACTCTGCTCTAATGCATAAGATCTCTCAGCAAATGGTGCCATTTTCAAAAGCACTATTTTCTGGCACTATTTCTTAGTCAGCCCATGGGATTATCAAATAAGACAAGCACACCTTTGTTTTGGGAACTAGATGGTATCACCTTTTTGATATAAGTCAGTTGTTCCATCCCCTATCTGGTCATATTGTTTTTTTCTGCCTTTACTATCCAAATGGACATGCATTGGACAGAGTATCCTTATCCTCAAGACTAGAGCACACACAATTAATTAAATACATAATCACATCTGTCCAATATTGGTGCCATAACCTGAACTCTATATAATCCCAGCAAGACTCTCTGTTTTAAAAATTAACCAAATAGAGGCAAGTACAAAATAATATCTTACTCCCCTCTTCATTTCATACTAAGAATATGTCGCTTCCATGAATTTATATGAGATCTTCATGGAGAAGAAGGCAATAGGAACCATCTCTTTTAAAAGGACATTATTGATTAATACATTTCATAAAAAATTGCAGTCAATATATAGAGGGTATACTGTCCAAGTTACTGTGACAGTCAAGAGAACATTTTGCATTGGCAGGGTAGAGAGAGATTTCAAGGCATTCTGAACATTTGGAGAAGATGGGGCAGCTTCTGGGTGCTAGTACCATAGAACATTCTCAGCATTCTCACAACAAAGCTCTCTAGGAATTACTTTTTCAGAGACTAGATTACTGTTTCTGATGAAAGCATCTGTTAAAGATCATGTTGCAAGAGAATTATGTAAGAAAGATGACTGACATGATTGTATGAACACAATTGCTTTCAAACTCACTAGGAAATTACTGGGAGAAAAGTATCACCCACAACCTTACTAGTTAAAATTGCATGTTAATGAAAGTCTGTTCTATCTTTTCCCTTCAAGTTCCAAGTTTCCAAATGTGCTGCATAAGCTTACTTGTTATTTAAAAACAAAAACAACGAAATTCAAAAAACCCAAAACATCATAAATATAACTCTAGTATCCTGTATGTGTATATAACTTATTTTATAAACCAAGATCATGAAATGAACAGGTCTCTGTAACTTGTTCTGTTGTTTTTCAGTTCATAATACATCATGGTTCTATTTTAAGGCCCCTAATACCTAAGACCTTGTTTGTATTACTACTTCATTATTCTGGAAAAGCACACTTTAACCACTCCTCTACTGCAGAAAGCATGCAGGTCACTCCCAGTATTTTGCTATTATTATAACCCTGTAGTTAGACATTAAAAGGTGATCAGGATTTGAGTCTTGAATCCATTCACTAAGTATTCTATCTCTGAAAATTTATCTAATTTTCCTCATCTTTGTTTTTATTTCATAGATTAAGTGGAAAATATAAGAGCTTTTTAGGATTCTCATGAGTACAAAGTGAAATTATATGTATAAATAATTAGTATATTTGTTTTCTTATTTTTTAAAGATCCTAACTTAGAAACCTAAGAATTATTGTTAAATGACTTATTTATTTTGCTTATTAAATAGTTAAGACCTTCTTTGGCCCTAGCCATGTGCATAAGTGTTATATCATAAAAAGTGAGCATAAATTCTGCTTGAAATATTATGCTTCAAATGCTTTAGTTAGAAAACAGAAAGCATACTTGAATTTTGGCTAAGAAAAATAAAACAACAACAACAAAAATCTTAGTGAGTCATAGTGCTTCATTCCTGTAAGTTTAGCACTTAGAAGACCAATGAAGAGGATCAGATACTCAAGGGCAGCCTAGGTTACATAAGAAAAACTTGCTCGTAAAAATGAACAAAGCAATGCACTCATTAATTAAAGTGGCTAAAAAGTATAAAAAGTATTAACAGATGTCAGAAAGCATTATAAGTAGTAAGGACACAAGCAATGTGAAAAAGCTGCTACTTTTAAGAGTGGTTGCAGGGATCCAGCAGGCTCATGCTGAGCAGCTGGCCAACATGAGGATCCAGGACCTCAAAGTTAGCCTCAAACCCCTACACTCCGTGAACAATCCCATCCTGAGAAAGCGGAAGTTACTTGGCACCAAGCCCAAGGATGGTATTTATATACACGACCATGAGAATGGAGCTGAGGACTCAAACGTTGCCTTGGAAAAGCTTCGAGATGTCATTGCCCAGTGTATCCTCCCCCAGGCTGGAGAAAATGAAGATGAGAGGCTGAACGAAGTAATGCAGGAGGCCTGGAACTACAACCGAGAGTGTAAACTCCTGAGGGATGCTCTGCAGAGCTTCAGCTGGAATGGTCGGGGGTTCACGGATAAAGTAGACAGACTGAAGCTGGCAGAGGTCGTGAAGCAAGTGATTGAAGAGCAGACCGTTCCCCATGAGCCCTAGTAGTAAAAGCTTCAAACTGTTTTTAACAATTGGAAAAATTATTCCTTAATGTAAAAAGTAATTTTTATGTAAATTAATAAATCATAATTTCAAAAAAAAAGAGTGAATGAGGGTATCCAATGAGGGATCTGAGCAAATAGAAAAAGCTTGAGCCACAGAGTTGATGGTCTGAAGTCAGATGTAGCCATTCTACAACGTGTAGTGATGTGTTAGCACGACTTGCAACAGAGTTTATCTATAACAAAACATCATCAACTAATATGTCAGCAACATGGATCATATATGAAAGAAACTGACTATCAATATACTTAAAAAACTTCTTGGTTGTCATGAAGTCATAGGGAACAGAAAGAGTAGAACTTTGCTTTCCTATGTCTTTCTAAATCCATGTATTGCAGTCTACAGGCAAAGTCCAACACTATACAAATTGCTAAGGAGAAACTTTAAGAAGAGCTGAAAAGCAATCCAATGTCTTAAACACAGCTTCACTGACAAGCTACAATCGTTTAGGGTAATTTCAATAGGCTATTCACCAGATTAAGAAATACTCATACAAAACTCTGAGCATTATTTATTCTGCTGTTCTTCTTGCTGAATTTAATTTAATTTTGGTTGTTTTGTGGAAATAGTATATATTAGTGGGGTATAGCTTGATATCTCAACATATACACACAGAATGAACTAAGGAAAGAAAATTAACATTTGCCACTAGAATGCTGTTGTTTAATAGAATGCCTCTTTTGTGGATGTTCATGAAATAGATACAAGGTTTCTGTGTCCTATAGTCATCCCACAGTTTTGGGTAACACTAGAAGGTATTTATCACGTATTATTTTTGCATTCTCTTATTCAGATGTACACTGTTGGTGTCTAGATTTACTCCACATTAAGGATCTAAAGCAGAAGATGACAACTACCTATAACTGTCCATTTAGCTACCAGCAGCAATAGAACTCTTACCTATTAATATCAAATTTGGATCCATGTTAGTTATTAAGCATTTTGCAGTGGTAGAATATGTAACATGTGCACTTCTTGGTTCTTGTGGGGTCTCCTTTTCCTTCACAATCCATTGGCCACTGGGCCATGAGGACAAAGGAGCAGCAGTGTCCAGTAGGGTTTTGCATGGTCTCTGAGCAAGGCAGAAATAGTTTTCCAGGAGGCAGCTTCATGGAGACAGCTCAGCTTTATTGAGAGCAAGCAGAAAGATATATTGGATGGGAGCAGCAGCTGGGGCATCACCTAATTTGCATTAAGCAGCAAGTCCTACCATATAGTTTGGAGCAGAAAACCTAATTACCATATGGACAGCAGGTGAAGAACATCTGCAGAGATCTATGTCAAAGGTCATGCTTCAGATAGTCATTCAGGCTTAGGGACAGCTTCCCTATAAGGTCAAGCCTCGGAGCCTAGAGTCACTATCCAGGGACGGAGCCCTGCAGGAACGGAGTCCTCTATTTTGTGCTGAGCCGTGAGGGCCATCCTGACGTGGTGGACTGAAACTTCAAGTGCAGGATATTCCAACAGGTTCTTTTAGGATTAATATTGTCAAAGTGTTCAACTAACTTAACAAACCACCATTTCAAATCAGAGTTATAATTTTGTTTTTAAGTTTAAATGGATTACAATTATTTAAGATTTGGATTCATCATGAGAATGATCTCACTTGCATAGGAATAATTTTTAGCTGAGGATTTTGAGAATCTGATTTTAACTATACACTTACCAGATTCTAGTGAAAATGTCACAACCCTTTTTTTTCATGGAATTTAGTTGCTAATAGTAAAATAAGTTATTTATCCCAAGCTTCCTTACAATTCCATCACTCTCACAGGGGATTGATGATCAGTGTTTGGCCATATAACTTAATGCATATGCAATTTATTGACAGCAGCCTACTCACTCTTTTACACTGCATAATCTCATCCTTACAGCAAGGAATCTAGACAACAGAATGTGATAGACAAACTTATATCAGTCATACCTCTATTTTATATCTCAGAGTCACATCTCATCAATTTTTATTTCTTGAATTCCTCTAAAACTCTATTGGTTCTATTTCTGTTAGTTTGTTTGCATAGCCACAGGCTAACATGCTCTGCAGTTGTTTCTGGCTGTTATTCACAATTCACTGGTTGTTATCCGTGCTTCAGCTTCCATTTCTTATCTTCTAGGAAAAGTATTAAAATTGAGTCCTCAGCGGGCCAGAGTCCATGCTTTGTACTCCATCACAGCGCTTGTAAGCCCATCACAGTAACACACATTTGAAATCCAGCACTGGGAACCATAAGGTAGAAAGGTTGACAGTCTAAGGATGGCTAGAATACAGAATGGAACCCTGTTTTAAAGACAAACTGTGTTGCAAAATTCTCATAGCCCTCAACATTTGTTTCTGAGTAGGAAAGAGTTGTTAACTGAACTCTTGACCTCATGAACATGAGTGCTACAGATAAACTACAAATGGTAATTATAACATTTACTATTAAAATCAAACCAACACCTCCAAAATTTATATGCCTCCATCCCTCCTACATTTTCTAGTTTACACTACAAAGAGTCATTATGGTACATTATTTGTTTTAATAAATTTCCTGGAAGTCTGTGTTAATGTTTGATCAGCTGCTACCCAATCTGGGTGTCAGATAACTTATTTTGAGATGGATTGCAACATCCTTAGCCCAAGTCTCAGCTTTTGTGATACTAGATGTTAATCACACTATAATATCTGTGTGTCATTTCTGGTCTGGACAGGCTTCACTTCAGCCACAAATGAATATGGTCAAAGGCGATTAACTGTGGCACCTTAATAGATGAGGCCTCCCTTCCTGCCTGCCCTTGCAGGGCTGCTCACCTAGAAGAAATGTTGCTTTATAAAGGAATGAAAAGTTAAAGTTTAAAGGGGCAATCCTATGAAGAAATGACTGAAGCAAGCTATTAGCCTACTCAGTGTTCAAGCTATGGTTTTATGCTGAGTTGCGGTTCGGTAGTTTGGCATTTCTGATATTGTTTAACTACCAAAAAAATTGAATTAGCCCCAAGTCCTTTTTACTTAGTGACCCATAAATGTCTTAGGTAAGAAAAATGGGGGAAACAGAGAACTGTTTCTATTTCCTCCCCAGTCAAATACAACCAGAATGGTTATATTGTATTTTGTTTTAAGAAAGTATGTCTCAATTTAGAAAATTTAAAGTAAAAGTGATATAATTAAATAAAATATATTTTATACTCCTAAAATATATTGGAAATTGATAGAAAAATTTTTATTATAACTATTTTTATATTGATGTATGTGGGTATTTTGCCTGAATGTTTCTGTGAGTGACCATGCAGTGCCCAAGGAGGTCAGAAGAGAGAAACAGACCCTGTAAACTATATAGTTAAAGATGGTTATGAATTGTCACATGGGTACTAGGATTAGAAATCAGGACCATCAGAAAAAACAACAGTTCTTTTAATTATGGAACCATTTCGTCATCCCTGAAAATAGACTCATAATCTGATAGAGATGGCATAATTAACTTCAAAGCACTTTCAGCAAGAATATGAATGGATTTTATAAGAATGTCTGTAAATGGGAAAACTTTCAAGGTTGTTAGGCTTTCAAGCAAAACATGGAGGACATTTACCTTCCTGCTGACCAGTCAGTGGGTGAGAATTGTTCTAAGTAGGTGGGCATGGCAATAGCAATCTGAAGATGAATTCCTAGAGTAAATTTAGCTGTTAGTTGGTAACATCCTAGATCATTGGGAATAATAAGTCTCAGTTCTGCATTGAGATCCTAACTTGCTCCACAGCAGGCTAGAATCTCTTGTGAGAGTCTTTATTCATGCTTTGGCTAATCCAACATTGTGCAGAAACATGCACAACTGAGGGCTAAAGCTAAGGACATGGCATTACAGCCAAGAACATTTCCTCTTGCAGAGGGACAAAGGTTTATTCCTAGCACCCATTTTGGGTGACTGACAACTGTCAATTATTCCAGCTCAAGGTAACCTGATGCCCTCTTCCAGTTACCACGAGCCTTCCAACACATGTGCATACACATAAGACATACATATAAGATAAAAAAACAATATTTTTAAAAGTCACAATCTATGCTCATTTTTCATATTTCTACACTTTTCTTGACTTTAATTTTTTTGCTTTATTTGTTTATTTGAGTGTTTGTTTGTTTGTTTTTATACAGGTTCTTATTATGTTGCTTTAGTTGGCCTGAAACTTACTATATAGACCAAACTGTCCCAGAACTCACAAATATCCTTCTGCCTCTGCTCCTAAGTGCTGGGATTATAGCATGTGCCACATGCCCAGGAACATATTAATTCTTGAGCATACTATTTATCACCTCCAGGCATCAGAGTTTTTATATGCAGTATCAAAGTATGCCATCTGTCCTCCAAGTTCCTTTCCAGGATGGTGATAAGAAAATAAAATCATGAATGGAACAAAGAATCAAAAAGTATTCCTAAAATTGACATTTACCACAATTCAAGTTCAATTCTGTTTTTTGAAGTTTTACACAACATAAGCAAATTTGATACATGAAAATTCATAAACAATATTATCTGATGAGAAATTATCTTGTTCATGTTGGTAAATATCTCTACTTGTACTGCAGTAGAGATAGAATCAATGTGAGAAGTATGGAAGCTGGTGCCATAACTAACTAAAACATTTGTCTTAATCAGTAAGCAACAAAAAATAAAAATAAAATTCTTTCTTACACTTGGTGTACCCCTAAAATTTTCCTTCTAGGAAAAAAACAGCTAAGGATATTGGAGATCCTGAACAAGTACATAAATAAAACTTTTCTTGTTTGTTTATCATAAAGAAGAATAAAAATTTCTATTCTCTTTAAACAAACAAGCAAAAAGAAAAAGCAAAAAGGAAGGAAAGAAGCTATACTATATTACCTGAACTCAAGTAAATATTTGGGTTGACTCAGGACTCAGATGTCCAGAATGCTGGAGTGGAATGTCAACAATGCAAAGCAACAAGCTCTGAAATATATTCAGATGATTCTTGTCATTGACTGTGTTTGATCTTGTGGTGTGAATAAATATAAAAGAAAATGATTTTACATCCTTAGATTTTTAAATTAGTTTTGGAAATTTTATTCTATCACTTAAAAATGTGCCTGCAGAAGGAATGTCATTGAATTAGACCATCTCAAAGATGGCTGGATTTCAGCTTTTAGTGGAAACCAAATCTTGCTGATGTTTATAGTCATTCCTTTCTGTAATTTTCTGTGAGAATCAGTTGAGCCTCCACTGAGGCAAGCTTTCTCTTCATCTCCACTCAGCAACAATGGCCTATTCATGGGAGAAACCCAAAGAAGAGTCTTTTCTAGAACATGGCAGGCAGGAAACATAGACCCTTAATGACAACCAACCTGTAATTAAATGGTATTAGTATGTTATGCCAGGGTTTGATGTGATAGAGCATTTCTCTTTCCTATTTATTTGTTTATTGGTGACACTAGCATAGGAGAGAGGGAAGGAGGAGAGAGAGAGAGAGCAGGGGGAGGGAGAATGAAATTAAAGAATGAAATTAGAGGAATGTTTTATACTGAATATTTAGACAGAAATGTAATTGAACATAATATATCTCAAGTACTTTGGCTATAAATTATGTTCTGGTCTTTATTAACTATGTCACTTTGCAACAATCAAAATATATCTTTGATGATTAAATGAAAGTAATAAGTGTGTAATATTTCCTGTAAACTTTCTGGGGTTGTAAATGATAAATGCTGTTATGTGAAGGATTATGTCCATTTTAAAACTACACACCACAAACCTACTGGAGTAGCATTAGAGAGTGTAGATTTGGGAAGCAATACACTTGAGGTGGGAATGCTTTTAGTGACCTTGCAAAAAAGGCCAGGATAGGTGCATCAGCAAGCTGCTACCTATGAAGCAGTAACTGAGCAGTCTTCTGATAGTGCATAGTCCTGAGCTTTGACCTTGAATTCCTGCTTTGAAAATCTGCCAGGTAACTTTTTGCTATGAGCAAGCTGCTGAGTTCGTGTTCAAAAAGACTAAGAAAGTTAAACTATGTAAAAAGAAATAAATGAAAAGCTTGAAGTATGACATAATATGCTATTCAAACTGCAATAGTTGAAGATTTTATTCTAAAAATTTATCTCATAAAGTTGTGCCAACAGAATGACATCCATATGTGAAATATGTGTGTCTAATGACACTATGATTTTATGTAAATAAATGAATGAAAGCTTTAATGGCTTATCAACAGGCCCTTCATGCATACTAATGTGATCAGAGGTGATAATTTTGATTGGAAAAGTTAAACATAACCGGGAAGTAAGCAAATATTTCCAGAACAATTGTCATTACAAAATCACCTTCAGGACACAAGGAATTGAAAACTCCTCATGCATAAAATCACGTTTTCCTGGTAAGTTTGATGGGTTGCCTTTTGATTTTTTTCATTAAAGAAATGACAGAAAATGATTAGCTCTTCCAATGTGCTTGTGTGAATGGAATAGATTTGTCTAGAGAATGTTTGTCAAATTTTTAAAGGCAAGTTACTGAGCCTATCTAAAGAATCACATATGTCAAAAGATAAAATTATAACAATGACTAATCAATACCAAGATTCAAAATTATTCTTCATATGGCCCAAAGCTAAGCCCCCTACTCAGAGACAAATAAAAATAATAAATCTTACATAATAAATAATTTTCTATATATATTTTTGTACCCCAATGACTTTCAGAGTGTCACTGATGGAAACTTCAAGGTAAAGTTTAATTACTCATGACACCATATTTGAACTTAGCATTACCAGGGCTTAGAAAGGATAAAAACCACCTTTTATTGACATGTATTATGTGGAAAGGACTTGACACTCATGATTGAATTTAATCCTTGTGAAAGTCTGTGATATGGAGTCATTATCCCAGTATTACAGATGGAGACCATCAGGTTAAATAACTAATTCAAGATCACACAGCCAGTAGGTAGGAAGGGCAGACTCAAGCCTTTATCTATATACCTTTAAAAAACACGGTCACATCCATTTCTCAACACATAAGTGCAAGTCAGGAGATCTGAACTTTCAAGCATAGTGAAAATAGGCAAATGTTTGAACCAGAAAACCATGGGCCTAGGTACCTGTCCCATCCACCACCAGACCTACCATGTTTGTGATACTGAACTAAATATCTAGAGATAGATTAGAACCTTTTTAGTTGATGTGTAAAAATTGAGGATGAGGACTTCCCAGAGAGACACAAATGTTTAAGCCTCATATATTTGGAAATTATCTGACATGTTTTGGCAAAGCTCACATAGAGACCAGATTATGGAGCTAAAACATTTTATTCAGGTTAACTGTTTTAATCACTCCTTGGGCTTTCAATTAAAATCAAGTGCTGACACTTACTTTAATGTTTACATTTTACATTTGATATACGGTTCAATAATTTATCTTCTGTGCTGTGTATTTACAATTATATAATCACTCTTTGCAAATGCTCACTCACTTGTTTTTCGAGCCTCACTCAGAAGCTATCCTGGAATCCCCTGCCCTCAAGAGTTGAAATTGTAAGAATAAAGGGCAGAGATTCAATTTCCTTGGGTGTTTGTTCAACAATAAGAGCAATTTTGCCAATAACAATAGGCCCTGTTCATTGATGTGGAAGGACTGGCCCTGAGCTCAGCGTCCTGCTTTGCATAGGCAAACAGGGTTGTGAAGTTCTTGATTGAGCTGAAGATGATGAGACAACAGACTCAGAGCAGAGTCTTAGGTCTTCATGTGTACACATTTAAACATGTTTCCTTAAACATAAAATGCACATGAGTTAACACACCAAGTTTAACCAGCTATCCCTGCCATTTCTCTATGCCTACCAATCATCTGGGATAATTATAAATATTATATTTCTATTCTGCTCTTGTGTCCACTAGCTCATCAGTTTTAGCCCTGTCTCATGAACTACACAGCCCTGTCTGGTAGATAAGGGAGTACACACCCAGCAGACAAAGAAATGATGGGTCATAAGACTAACATCTTACATCTTATGTATAAACAGACATGTGACAGGCAACTGAAAAATACTGGGAAAAGAAAAATCTTTTTTTCAAACATATCTCTACTTCTTTCTTATACTTACCATCTGGGAAAGAAAATGCACAGTCCACATGTACCCATATCCACGTATTATTTTGAATATATTCTTATAAAGTTATACATTGTAATTATTTAAATAAGTTTTGTAATTGATTTTAATTATGCTAAGGTGCTCATTTTTATAAAAAAAAAGAGTGATAAATACTCATTATTATTGAAGACCTCAAGAATTTAAATTAAATTTTACTTTGAGATAAAAATTGGTATGAAAAGAAGCCTGCATTATTTGCCCAAATCTACCTTTCTGACCCTCCTCTATTAGAAATAATTTATACAAGTAATCATCTTTAAACTACAGTTACTTTAGAGGAAACTTAATCAGTGTAAATTTTAAAAGGAATCTAACCATAACAGCTATATAGCTAAGAGCTGACTCTCCTTGACTTGAGGGATACTCTCCACCTGCCCTCTTAGCTCTGCAGATACCTGTGACAGACCAGGTGGCAGCAAGAACTGTTGAATGTGCTTGTTGTATTAATTCTTTCATATTTTTGCGTGTGTGAATATTTTCCTGTATTGCATATATATGAACAGAGGAACATACACATTCTTGAATAACTCTGTATGGCGATGATATGAGCATCAAGAGCTCCATCTTCCTTCAGGAAATCCATCTAGAGTGTTCTGCAACTGCTTCCAAGCTATGGCTATATGTGTTGAACTTAAAAGAATTCCATACCCTTTTAGCCACTTTACAGTTGAACTGGCTTGGACCTGGCAGAACCAGTATTTTTGGTTATGAAATATTTTTCTGATAACAAGAGTGGCTTCTGTCATGCAATTCAGGCATAAAGTTTATGTTCTATCCTTTAGTTTACTACTTCTGTGTCTATCCATATTTTGAGTCATCAGTGTCCACTACTAACAGTAACAGCAGAAAAAACAATATCAACTGTAACTGCTGAATATTATTAATAATAGTTAACATGTACTTTAAAAAAAAAAAAAAAAGCCGGGCCAGGGCCAACTTTACATTGAAGATTTATGAATCTTTCTGTAACCTTATCACAAGATCAAGAAGTAGGCATTATTATTATGCATTTCTGATCATGACACTTTTACATGGATTCTAAAAATGTCCAATTTATGGAATCAGAGTAGAATGGATCTTTCCAGAGACTAGGGTGTGAAGGAATCAATTGAAGTCAGGGAATGTTGTTTAACAGGTACAAGGTTTCAGTTCAAATAGGAACAAGTTCTGGTATTCTCTTGTGCAATACTGTGATAATACTCCAATAGAACTAAAAGAGGGCTCTAGATCTTAATTATCACTAGAAATAAATGATAAATATTTGAGATTATGAGTATAAAAAGATCCTAACATTGTGTATGAATGTGTTTAAGATGTTATTATACCACCAGAACCTATCGTAATTTTGACATCATAAAGATGCTCTTAATAGTATGTTGATTAATTTTGTATAACTGTGACAAAATACTACACAGAAACAATGTAATGGGACAAATGATTTTGTTTTTTACTTATGGCTTCAGAGGGTTTGCTGAATCATGGAGCAGAGGGTGTAGTCAAGCAGCAGATCCGTCACTATTATGGAAACCAGGAGGAAGCATTGGGAGAGAAGAGAGAGCTACATGATAGCTCCAAAGAGAAACCTCTAGTGATCTACTTCTTTCAGTTACTGAAGTTTCCAGAACCTCCAGAAACAACATCACCAGCTAGAGGGTCTAGGTTTTAACACATAACACCAAGATGAATATTTTGGATTCCAATCATAATGTATTGTTTATTTACCAAGCGTCATTACTGAACAACACATAACACTGCAAAACATTGTGTTTCCCCATGATGTTACCATAGAAATTGTATGCCAAACTCAGTTGCCCAGAAGCCCACGTAAGAAGCCCACTGCGTATTATTTAGTCTGGGAAAATATCAAACGCACAATCATAACCTCTACTAAATTTACATTATTATTCCACTAGAGTTAATCTGGAAAATGAATATAAACAATAAAAATAATCTATTGCTATACTTTTAAAAAGGAAGAAAAATGTGAGGTATTTATTAAAATACATTTTTAAATTATTAATGTGGTACCTTTTTCTTTTCTTTTTACTGTTGTTTTGCTTGAGACTTGGTCTTATTCTGAAACCCTGACCAGTCTGGTCAAGTACGTGCAGCCTCTTGAGTACTAGGATTAAGGAATGAGCCAGGGTACCCAACTTTAAAACAGTTGCTTTTAATTTAAGTAATAGCTAATGGTTATTTTGTGGAAAATTTGCTAAGTCTGGTTATTAAACCCTGAAACATATGTGCTGGGCCAAAACAAATAACTAAATATTTCAGATGCTTGAAATTGCAAAATACAAGGTGATTTCTCAGTATTCTTGTTGGCTGTGAATTTAGTTGGTTGATATCTCCTTAATTGTCACTTTTTTGATGTTCTAATGAAGAAACTCCCAGGGGTTACATCTCTTGGCAAAGCATGATAGAAAGACCAGAATTTTATTCTTCTCTGAATGTGAGTGTGTTTAGTGCAAACACTTCCCATTGGCTGTTCAAGAGTTGCCTGCACCTCAGAATGGAAGAGAACCTGGGCAGCCTGACAGAAAGTGATGTCACAGATGTAGATTAGCATCTTCACCAGCTCCCCTAAACTTGTAAAGCATGGAGAAACTTAATTTATCTCTAGGTGAGGTGATGGAAAATCTCCTTAAGAAGAAAGAGCACCATTTCTTTTTATGGAGTATGATCTTCTATTTTAACTCCTCTTATCTTTTAAAAAAATTACATCACCACAAGAAACATAAATAGAACCTGCTGAGTTTGTTTTTGATGTTTGTGTATATGTCGTGTCAGGGATAGCCACTTATTACCTAACAAATAAACAGGCTCAGACCTGAGAAAAACTAATTCTCCATATCCTTTGCAGCCATCAGTTATTTATAGTTCTGCACCCAGGGATGGGACCTTATAATTATTCACTATTTTGTGTTAACATGTCTAAATCCAATCATCAGCTCTTGGTTACCACCAACACGTGTGTGTTACTTATTCATCTTTATAGATACCTTGCCATGTTGGCCGTTACTGTGGTTCACTGGTGGTATAGATGGGTACAGCTATTAATTTCTTCTCCCTAGTGATAGCTTATGATTTTTTCTAGTGTAATGAAAGCTAGAACATAGGAAGAAAGCTTTCAGGTTAGGTCCATCTCTAACCATCTTAATCCTATGTCCAAAGGGATTGCATTCATTCTCTGACAGTCAGCTCAGTGATATAACAACAGGCTACATTGTTTGACCAGTCATTTGGACTACCATGAACAACAGGTTTTTTTTGTGTCTGGCACTGGACTTCTTAATTAGTCTATGGTATTTATGTAAAGTATGGTTAGCTCAGGTGGCTTAACTTTCTTTAAGATATATGTATGTATTGTGTATAATTTTACACACATAAATTGTATTTAAACAATACAATTGCTTTGAGGTTTATCAAACAACCTTGGTGTTTGATCATATTTGTTCATAGTACTTCCTCTAGCACTATACTGACCCCTTTTCTAATTGGATCCCCCTTCCTATTTTTCCATTTTATTTCATATTATCTATATCTTGCTATTCCACTCTGAAATTCTTACACATTGATGGTTCCATTTACTTTTCTGATTTCTGCATTTATTCCATGTTGCATACTCACATCTGAAGATATGGAGCTATAAACTGCTCATTAAAGAGAACACACTGAACTTGACTTTCTTGGCCTGGGTTACCTCACTCAATATAATCTTTCTAGGAGCACTCATTCACTTGCAACTTTCATGATTTCTTTTCCTTAGAATTCAGCATGCCATTGTGTATATGTGCTACATTTTCATCATTTATATGTCAGCTGAAGCGTATTTAGGTTGTTTCTATTTTCTTATTTTTTTTCCTTCTTTATTTTGTATTTATCAAAAAAAACACAGTAAAAAGAATTTAAAATGTGGAAGAGTTAACAATAACTATACAGAGGATAAGAATGATAAGCATGGCTTATCAAGGGAAGAAATACAAATAAGATTGCTACACATATATTTTCTTTGTGTTCATCTTTCCCTCTGAATTTTTTTTACCATCCCTGTATATCCTTATTCAAAGTCTCTTCCCCCTCCCAACACATCTGGTCATTTTTTTCCTCTGCAACTCCCCATCCCCTCCCTGGGCAGGGAGCAGACAGTCCTATGGTCCCACTGACCCAATAATGCTTAGATCAGTCTCCACTTCTGGCCAAATCCTGTTCTTTCCCCCCTCCCTCAAGAGTGAGTCAGGTGTTCCTCTAGGTGGAGTGGGATCCAAAGGGTCAGTCCAGGGTGTTTCTGATCCCAAGCTGTTCCGTGGTTGTGGTTTGCCGCGTGGGCATGTTTGGCTTTTTTTCTTGTTTGTTTGTTTAGAGACCACTAGTGAGTGAGTACATCCCCTGCTTATCTTTCTGAGTTTGTGAGACTTCGCTCAGGAGGATATTCTCCAAATCCATCCATTTGCCTGTGAATTTTAGGATATCATTTTTCCTTACTGCTGTGTAGTATTCCATTGTGTAGATGTACCACAGTTTGTTAATCCATTCTTCAGTTGAGGGACATCTAGGTTGTTTCCAGGTTCTTGCTATTACAAATAATGCTGCTATGAA
>PVIH01020013.1:8941-33807 GCA_004025045.1 Sigmodon hispidus | reverse complement strand
AATGGCATTAGAATGGTGCTCCTCCTGGCATCACTCTTAGAACACAAAGCTGTCAATGCATCCCAATGGCATTAGAATGGTGCTCCTCCTGGCATCACTCTTAGAACACAAAGCTGTCAATGCATCCCAATGGCATTAGAATGGTGCTCCTCCTGGCATCACTCTTAGAACACAAAGCTGTCAATGCATCCCAATGGCACTTAGAATGATGCTCCTCCTGGCATCGTTCTCATTATAAGTTGAGGGCCTGTGCAGGTCAGATTTAGGAACCTGAGTCCCTGGCCCTTGTGTGTTCAGGTTCCAGCTAGATGTGCATGTGTTGTTTAAACTACCCACTTTGCCTATTTCTCCAAAGCCTTTACTGTGCTTTGCTATAGAGAGCCCTCGTTTCTCCCTGTGCTGAGTTCAATGTTGTCATGAGTACGAACATGCTCTTTTCTACCCACAACACACTCTAGTGGCTTTCAAGGTTGTTGTTTGAGGTTTTAATAATTCTGTGAGAATTTCAGTACATCTCTCAACTATCATCAGAGAGGCTTTCCAAAGTTTTTGACTAAAAATAATAAATACATTGTATCCATTAAAAAAAAAAGAAAAGAAAAGAAAAAGATGCTCCTTAGGTCCCTCAATTTATGTTCCTACAGTTGTTTTTAAATTGAAATATCTAAAACCATAAACTCAAACATTTCACATAGCTAGCAAAATGATGAGATTATTTTCACTCAGGTTCCCTAACAGATGTATTTTATGAAGGAATAGGCCCAGAATGTTGGGGTAAGATTGAGCCCAAAGCAAATTTTAGTTTTGAAACTCAAATCTTAGATGAGGAGAGCCCAAATCACATGAATTTATGAAACTCCTTAGTATAGTTCTATCTAGCAGAGAGCCAATCACAATGGCTAGATTTTAATGCTGCCCTGCTCTGTAGCGATGGGGACCAAGGCAGGATATGGAGGCTGGGCTGGGCTAGAGCTGCATATCTAGGGGAAAGTGCTCCTAGATAAGGAATGTCAGTCTGGAAAGAGGTGGGGCTGGAGAGCTAGGCTGGGGGATTAGGGTGTTTGTTAGGGCTGGGGGGGGATATGGAGAGAGGAAAGGGTTAATGGCATCCCCCTCACTAGGAACTCTGGAGGAGGCTGGACAGTCAGCCCAGGGCAGCCCTAAAAGACAAAGGGAGGGAGAAGCACAGGAGAGGTGGACCAGCATGGTAGCAGCAGGTCCTGAGAGTGGAATATGTAGACCGCCAAGACGTGGGGCTACAGAAAACGGGAGGGAGGGAGAGAGTGCAGTGGGATTATACTATGTTATAAATATTTGTCCTGCCTACTAGTTTAATAAAAAGCTGATTGGCCAGAAGGCAGACAGGAAGTGTAGACAAGGCTACCAGACTAAAAAAAAAAACAAAAAAAACAAAACTCTAAATACAAAAACAAAGACAGCTGCCACAAAGATTCAACAAAAACACAACAAAACAACAACAATCATACACAAAAAAACTAAAATGCTGCTCTAAAAAAAATACAGAGGCACATGACTAAACAAATTAAGTTCAAATAAAAAAAATCAACAAATTATATGCCTGGGCCCTAAGTCAATCAGCATAAAAATAATATAAGCTTATATGTAATTATTTAAGGCTAAGTGGGGCTAAAAATAAGACCCAAACCTCAAGACTAAACAAAAAAAGCCAGCAAAAAACTTTTTACAAAAAGAGGGTAACACAGGCCTTAAGATCAGGCCTAGAAGAGGGGTCAAGAGGAAGAGCAGGAAAGGGTCACTGAGGAGACCCAGAGGGAGTCAGTCATCCCTGTCCAGAGCTGGAAGGAAAGAGGAGCAAGAGGGAGACATGAACTGGGGGAGCAAGCAGGAGGTGCCCCAAGTCTGAGGCCTGGACCACAGAACGAATTCCAGGCAGGTCTGGATCAGACTGACTCATGACATACAGAGAGGGAAGGAAGGAAACTGGAAAGGCTTCTTACATTGGGGCTGGGAACCTAAAGAGACCCGTGCTGTCAGTCACTTCCAGTGTCTTAGTCTCCTGATCCTACATTCGCCTTAGGAATCCAGGGAGTCCTGAGAGACTTCCAAGTATGTTCTGAGCTATTCTAGGAGTCTAAGGAAACGCGGACCTGCGGGAGACAAATTTTCCACAGAAATCCTCTCAACCAAGCACCAATTTCTAGGTCCTTAGAGATGTACTTCAGTCCTTACCCAAACACAGAAACCTTGATGACTCTGAGAAGCTGTCTTTAGCTGATCAGATCCAGACACTCCAGAGCAAAGTGTAGTGTTCACCCCATCAGCAGAAGCAAAAGGGAGGTCTCTCAGCACAGGTAATGGTAACTCTCAGATCTGACTAAGGTCCAAGTCTCTCAGGCTGGGCAGTGCCTTCACAATCATCGTGACTGTGCCTTCTGCCCCTCTGCAAACTCCCTATTTGGCTTGGCCTTGGATTGTGGCTTGCTATCGCGTACATGGACCTATGAGCAGTACCCACGTAGGCTTATTTTGGAAGAAGCCTGTGTATCGTGCCTTTCTTGCTGGCGAGGTTGCGCGCGAGACCCAGCTACCCCTGGAGGGGCTCCATCCCCTCCCGCTACTGCACACTGGTGGTGAAGAGTGAAGAAAGCAGCATAGAGGAATGAGGCCACCTGTCATCCCATAAGGCCAGAGTCCTTCTAAACTATTAGCCCATGTACAACACGTGTCTGCAACACTGCTGTCACATACACAACTCTAAGTACAGGAGTAAACTGGATGACCGTGTTCTCCTAACACAGGAGATATGTCCCTAACTTACCAAACTTGAAGGCCATGCAAGATCTCAAGACTGGCACTGAGTATACATTTGACCCTGCTAGGAACATTCCTTCCCTGGGGAATGTGAAGAATGTCTACTCCCTCCTGCTAAGTTCTCAAAGACAAAGTACAGTTCTACTGAAGGTGCTCTAGGGAACCTAGTGGATGAGGGGTTACTGGCAAAAGTGTGATGGGGACAAATAGTCGCTTTTCGGGAAAAGTCTTCTTCACCCAGCGTGAATGATGGCTTCCTCGATAGTGGTACAGATGGAGGCTCCTTTCCCCTGTCTTTAGCATCTGTAGCCTAAGTTCTTCTCTGGAACCAGGAGGCATGTGCCATTAGAACACAATTAAACACAAATGGCAGGGAGGAGTAGCCAGAGAGGGGAGGGTCCAGAACCTTCCCTGCCCACTGTGACAGACCCTTGCAAGCAGCACAGCTAATCTCATGAAGTTTGGCTTGAAAGATAATGCCTTACAGAGGCCCCTATAAAGAAGGCCAGTTGGTACCTGATCATCACATTCAGGACTTTAGGTAGATGATATAAAGACCACTAAGTTTTTGCAAATCCCTGATCATTAACTGTGGAATATTTTTTATATAATATAAATAAAAAACTGTTTATGGTATAAAAATGATTAAAAAAGATAAATTTTAGTTTATTGATACAAACTTAAAGTCAATTTTGTTATGCTATATATATTTTTCTACTCTTGATTAAGATATAATGCTAATATAACTCATTTAAAATTATAATATATAATTAAGAAATACAAATTAATAGTCAACTATAATAAACAAACTTATAGTCATGTTAGTTAAGTTTTTATAGGTATAGAAAAATATATTTCAGTTAAATAGATAGTCTTCAAACACTTCAAAGACATACAAAATATGACATTTAAGAAATTTTAAAAACTTAGACTTTTCTAGACAGTAAAACAAGTCTGTTCCTGACAACACCAATATATTTCAGAAAAAAGATAGACATTAAAAAAACTTCATATAAAATTTACTTTGTGACAACAGTTCGCCACTAGACAAAAAACTGTTCTGGTATTGACTGCTTGACAGTATGCTATATAAACTAGACATGCAAGTTCCATAAAAAAATAACCTCTAAACTTTGGCAAAACAAGCCGAGATGGTCCTTCAGGTTCCTACTTTACAAAAAAACATTGCCAGACATTCTGCAAACACAAAGAAAAGCGACTGATAGACTGTGTCAGATTTCCTACATCACTAAAAAGTATGACAGAGACTTAGGCTCCAGGCAGACAGATGTCATCTCTGTCATTTTCTAGACTCTAAAAGTTGCTTACACTTCCTGTTTATTTGCATAATATTATATCCTTCTGTGGTCTTTGATATAGTTAAAAGTTTAATAATTATAGATATAGTTCTTTTTAGTTTAAAAGATATATTAAATATTCAACTTTAAACTCACAATGATAAAAATAAATAATAAAATATTCTCTTTAATTTTATAAATACAAATAAACTAAATATTGTGACTATAATTCCTGCTTAAGAGCTGTTCTGTTATAATTTTAATATATAAAAATTAAAACCTTTCTTTTTAATTAAACAAAAAAAATGTGGTGGAATATTCTCTATATAATATAAATAAAAAAACTGTTTGGGCCCATCCAAGGCACCATAGAAGCGGGTGGAGAATCAGAGGCAGCCAGGCAGGTAGAAGGGTGGAGTTAAGTTAGTCGCCCTCCGACCCCAAAAAAGAACAAACATGTAGAGGTACCAGCCAGCCACGGGCTGGGAGCCACGTGGTAGACAAATCAATAAAAATAGGTTAAATTAAAATAAAAGAGCTAGCTAATAATGTGCTTAAAGTATGGGCCAAACAATATAAAAGATATAAGCGTATAATTTCATTTCTTTAAAAGACAAAAGCCACAAACACACAGACCAGGTTCCAAACCGCCGGCGCCACACACGCACCAAGTCACAACCTCCCAGACCCAAAACAAGTCAAAAAAAACTTTTTACAACAATTGACCAGGAACAAACCCTAGGCTCAGTAAGTGTGGAGGACTGTGGATGTTAGGTTGTCCTGTGATCCCACCTCAACCTGCCATCCAGGTTGTTGGAGTTCAGAACCACCCCATGGTGAAAACTAACTTAAGGATTTGGTTGCTTCTGGTCTAGTGGGAGGGAGCCAAGGGCCTTCCCAGAGTCCAAGGCCATCCCAAATATGGCATAGTCTGCTGGATTCAGCCTAGTAGTGAGGTCTTGTCTTAGGGCCCTAGGTCTACAGTCAGACCATATTGGGGAATTCTTGTAGAACCTAAGTGAAGGCATGGAACCATGAAATGAGACAGGTAGTCCAGTAATTGCCAAGTTGAATCTCCTATGGCTAAGTCTTTTAGTCCTACCCCATATTTAAACACATATCTGGGGTTCTCAGTGCACAATAAGTATTCCATGAGTGAGCAACTGAGGTACCAAATATTAGCAATTATCATCCCTGCCCTCCAGGTCATCATCACCATTCTGACATCAAGGGAGCCCACTAAAAGCTCGTACATTCCAGGATGTGCACTGATGTTAGGAGAAGTTATGTTAAGTATAATAGAAGTGCCAGGTGGTGGTGCACACCTTTAATCCCAGCACTTGGAAGAGGCAGAAGCAGACAGATGTCCGAGTTTGAGGCCAGCCTGATGTGCAGAGAGTTCCCCAACAGCCTGGGCTAAACACAGAGAAACCCTGTCTCCAAAAAAAAAAAAAAACAAAATCTTATTTCTTTAGTGAGTTATTGGATGAGTTTGAGTGTAATGTTTCACTTTGTCTTGTTTGGTGTCGTAGCCCAGGCTAGCCTCACATTTTCTGTACAGTCAGGGATGACCTTGAACTTCTGATCCTTGCACCTGTACCTCAGTGACTGCATTGTAGCTGTGCATCATCACATTCTTTTTATTTAGTTCTGGGACTCAAACCCACGGCTCTGTCTATACTAGGTCAGCTCTCCACCAACCAAGCTTCCTCCCCAGACCCCAGCTTGTTCTGTTTTTCTCTAAAGACAGGGCCTTGCTATGTAACCTGAGCTGGCCTCAAAACACCAGCAATTGTTTTGTTCAGCTTCTCAAGTGATGGGATGATAGGCAAGTCATTCACAGTCCGCACACACCACAGCACCCACTGAGATCCACTAGGGTTTCCCATGGCACCTCAGTCCTCCAGTCCCTTCTGGGTGCTAGCTCCCTACTTTGACAGCAGTAGGAGGGTTTGGTTTGGGAGCCATCTGCCCACAGTCAGCTCCGTTCTGGGGAAAGCACCCTCCTTTTCCCTCTTCTTGTTCAGGGCTAAGAATCAAACACGTGATATCACACTACTAAACAAGCTGTATTTCCCATCTTCTTTCTTTGCTAGCTATCAATTTTCATAATATCGAAATTATTTCATTTCAAAGCAGTGGGCGCATCTGAGACAGTGAGGTTTGGGCACAGGCGCAGCCACCTCTTGGTGAAACTTGACGTGCAGAAAACCAGCTGCCGGGGCCCGTTCAGCAGCCACAGGCTACTATCAGCCCTTATTGCTCCTCATATTGGCAAGTGGGGGTAGCTGAGAGGGCTCCCGTGGGAGGAACAAGGGAGCTCAGGCTGGAACAGTCAAAAGAGACTCCAATGAGATTTGTTCAAGCAAAGCAGTGGCAGCTCTTCATTAGCTCCTGAGTCCACTAAAGCTCCCCATGCCTGCCATTGCACATGCTAAAGTCCAGAAGTTCCCGCCCAGAGAGGAGTACAAGATGGTTATCACAGCAGTCGAACAGGACAGAGTCCCAGAGTCACACTCCCTGCTAAGATCTCCTTCTCTTCTCTGGGTTTAGTGTTTAACACTGTGTGACCCCCCCAGTCCCACTACCAGCCCCTGTGTAGATGAGATTTTTCCCTAGAGAGATACCAATAGCAGTACACAGGTGACTGGGGCAAGCCACCCACAGAGAGTCAAAAAGAAAGACATCAAAGCCAGACAGAGTGGCAAAACCTGTGAATTCACAGGGAAACTGACCTCTGATACACTTACAGGCTCTTGCACTCAGGTCAGCCAGTCCTCAAGCTGAGAGGAATGTCAGAGGTCTTACTAATGTCTTCATCACACAGATGAAGGCAGCATCCAAAGCTGCCTGTGACTTGCTGAGGATACCTTGACTCCATCTGTTGATATTCCATCCAGAGAAGGCCCCTTCAGCCCACCTGCCCAGTAGGAGATCAGAACCTCTTCACAAGGGAGCGTAAGTGTTTGCAAGAATTGACTTCAGCGTCTTGTGCCTCTGCAGAGCAGGTGCACATCTGAGCCTGTGGAAAGGACTGTGGTTACTGCTGGGCTTGTCATCATGTCCCCAGACCCATATCTAAATTAAGTGAACACCAGAAATGAGAAAAAGGGTACAAGAGGAGATAAGATTAACAGACTTCTGCAGAAGTGTTTATCAAAACAGCTCTGATGAGCAAGCAAGAAAAATCAACTCAAGGCTAGAAGAAACCCAGCCTGGAAATGTAGGGCATAAACTTGGCCTGGAGAGAGGGCAGAGCTACACTGTCTAGCAGTAGGCTCCAAACACTTGAGAACAGATTCTCTACAGCTGTGAGGCTAGCTAGCCTTGCATTTGGGGTATACAGAGGACACCAAGAAGTCAGTCTCCAATATACATGCCACCCTTACTCTAAGTGATACACATCTGCATACATGTGTGCCCCCCTATAGTGGGACTATGTTACATTGTAAATAATTGTCCTGCCTACTGGTTTAATAAAAATACTGATTGGCTGAAGGCAGACAGGAAGTATGGGCAGGCCTACCAGACTAAGAAAACTCTGGGAACAGGAAGAATAGAGCAGAGAAGCCAGAGAGATGCCACGGAGAAACCAGTAGACACAGAGGAAAGAAATTGAAATGCTGCTCTGAGAAAAGGTACCGAGCTGCATGGATGAACAAGGTAAGAATCATGGGTTAGGTTAAGAATTAAGAGTTATCAATATGTCTCAGCCATGGGCCAATCAGCATAAAATTAATATAAGTCTTCGTGTGATTATTTGGTGCTAAGCAGCAGTGGTGCTTCAAGTGGTCCCAAGTGTCAGGCCTAGGCCTGAAAGTCCTGGCTAGAAACTTATTACCACCCCACCATGGATCCACATCTACATATGCATAACTCTCTTTCTCTCTCTCTCTCTCTCTCTCTCTCTCTGTCTCTCTCTCTCTCTCTCTCTTTCTCTCTCTCTCTCTCACACACACACACACACACACACACACACTCACTCATTCTTAAAGGATTCCTCACTCTCTAGAATCTGCCACTTATGCTATCTGTCCCATTTTAGAACAGAGCATGTACCAGGATCCAAATACTGCAGGTATGGATCTTGGACATTTAAAAATGCAACTTTTGGGAGCTGTAGAGGTGGTTCAGTGCCTAAGAGCATTTGTTGCTCTTGCAGAGAACATGAGTTTAGTTCCTAGAGCCCACAGAGTGGCTCACAACAGTCTGTAACTACAGTTCTAGAGGGTCCTATGCTTTTCCGGACTTTCTTGGGCACTAGATATGCACATGGTGCATATTAATGCATACAGGCAAGATGCTCATACACAGAGTATTTAAAAATTAAAGTTAATTAGCTAAGTAAGTAAACACACACACACACACACACACACAACTTCCCAGGTTCTCACAGATGTACAGGAATAGAAAGGCACCCACACCTTGAGGCATTCAAGACACCTTAAAGATCGCACTCCTACACAAAACCCACACCCCCAATGGTAAATAAGGGCCACTGTCCACCTGAGGTTGGAAATCCAGGTTAAAAAGTCCAACCCTATTCCAAATAATCATCTGTCAGACCAAGACATCTGAGTAAAACAATGGCCTATAATTGAACCAAATTATTTATATTAAAAAATTAATTGCTAAATGGGGGGTTGGAGAGATGGCTCAGCAGTTAAGGGCACCGTCTGCTCTTCCAGAGGACCGGGGTTCAATTCCCAGTGTCCACATGGCAGCTCATAACTGTCTGTAGTTTCAGTTCTAGGCAAATAAATAAATAAAGTTTATTTGCTAAATGAGTAAAGGCTATTTATACTGAGCCCTCTAGACACAGGCACAATATTCCTTTTTTTTTTTTTAATACCAAAAAGGTCAGCAAGTTCTGTCTTATACAAAATCTAAGCACAGTAAATGGAGTAGATGGAGAAGATGGGATTGCCACAGGCTTGCCTGCCACATCCCAATGCTATTCCTCCCTTACATTATATAGTGATATTGGACATTAAAGACTGATTGCTTCAGCTTGTTCCTGTGCTGTCAATTCTGCGCCATCTCAGCTTCTCCCCCAAGGGAGCACAGAGGCAACCCTGATTCCTGATCCCAGACCAGGTGCACCCCAACAAATATGGGTTAAATTTGTCCCAAGTGACATGTTTCATTTTCTAAGTAGTTATATCATCTTGGGACAAAAAAAAAAAAAAAAAACCTGTCATAAATGTAAGCATTTCCCAACTATGTTGCTGGAGCATTGGGTAGGTCTGCTACAGCAAGGCGGGGAAGCTTTCTGCTCCAGGTCTCAGATGATAACATTCTCAGTTTAGGGTGGGTAGCAGTGACAGGTCTGCTAAAACACAGTCAGAAGATTTTACCTGCTAGTCCAAGGTGCTAGGTCAGATCCAGAAGCAGGTGACAAATGGCTAGCAAAGGAACGAAAGGCAGCCCAAGATGATGTGGCTCTCCGTCTGTCTGTCATGCTTCAGCGATCTGTAAGGCCCAATTTTTTATGTACTTTAAAAACGTCAAAAAAGGCACTGTCATCAGTTGTAAGGATTGCACCCATGTTCTCTTATTTTTTTTTTTTTTATAAATTTCTAGGCACGTTGGGCACTATGGGGTAGAAGGCTCTTTTATTGTCATCTGAATCTTTTTATTGAACAGGACGTGTAGTTATTTTTGAATCTTGTTGCCCTCATATTCCGCTAATTGGAAAGCCAGGCTTAAACTCCTAGTGTGGAAAATGGAGTGCTTTAGTTTTTGTTAATATAGTAGCAGCTGTGCCCATGTTTGCCAGTCTCATACTTGGCTGGCTGGCATGGGCACAGCCGAGTCCAACACAGGGAAAAGCTTTGTAGCTGCTGGAGGCTAGGAAGCCACCAGGGTAGCAGCCACTACCAGGAAAGAAGCAAAATGAGAGAGCTGAGAAAGTGTAAGGGTGGGCTCAAGCCTCTGCTTTTGAGCCGGGGAAGTCAAATTGCCCGAAGGATACTCAGGGGAGGGATGGCCTTTTTTGTTGTTAGAACCAGCACTTTTTATGTATAGATATGGTTTTTATATGTTCTCAGGAGAGATCTATGGGGCCATCACTGCAGCTTCACACTAGAACTTTTCCAGCGTTCCCATCTATAGGCTCACAATGTGTCTCCATTGAGAGCCTGCTTATTAGGAAGCCAGACCCTGGTTCCAGTTCTTCAGTGGCTAGCATTATATGGAAATGCTGAGTGAGCTTGACCCAGGATTTTATCTCTAACAACTTAAACAGACAAACACAAATGGACAAACACTGAACAAAAGGAAAGTGGAGCCTTACAAGACTGAGATTGAGGCAGATGGAATACAAACATGAAAGTCAAGGCCATCTCACTGATTATCACCGAGGGGACATAAACTTCACTGAGCTGAGAGAAAGGGGCAGCAGAACCCAAGTTAGAGGGTTTCTCACGACTGGGACACTGATGACAGCAGCAGGCAAACTTCAAAAGCCAAAACAAGGCTGCAGCATCAATAGCAAAAATGACCCCAAATGAGGCATAGTCAATATCGAAGCCAAAAGGCCCCACATTGGGCACCAAAATTGTTGGGGCACGCCTGATTTGGGGTCAGGAGCAGAGGTTGTCTCTATGCTCAGGATCCTGCTTTTCCCCTTAGTGGGGAGCCAAGATGGCGGAAGCAAGGACACAGCCTCCTTGGGCAGGTGGGGAAATTGAGCAAGTTCAAATTTATCCTGGGGGTGGGAAGACCTTAAATACTTTTTTCCCAGATCCTCCCTCCAGCCAGGGAAAGGGCTTTGATTTGCTGGTATCTGTGGCTGCAGGCGATGGTCTCTCCTGGTCTCGGAATGTTGTATACAGACTCTGTCCTCTTCAAGGCCCAGGCAGACCCCACGTTGGCCTAAGTAGACCTTAGGAACATGCCTTCTAAGGCACTAGTTATCACCAGTTTGCACTGGCTGAAGCTGGACTGGTCTCCGGGTCCCTTAAAAGCCACTACATAGCCTTGGCTCAGAATAAACTCTCAATTCCTTTGGAGTAAATGGTTTCTGTGCCAACACATGTGAAATAGTGTGAGGAGCCGAGGTGGGACTTATATGCACATTAATGTAAATGGCCAAGATGGACAGAAAGCTGTGAGCAGCTAGAGGACCGTCCACATCCTGACTTCAGGTTCCCAGGCCCTAGAAATATGGAAGAGTAAGTGTCTGATGTCTTAGGCCACCCAGTTCATGGCACTCTGTGTAGCAGTTCCGGAGACCATGGTTAGGGGCCACAGAGTCTTGCAGGGGTCCTGGGTCTGCTACACTGTTTCCTGACAACTTCTTCAATAGGATGGGTAAAGACGTGATGGAACCAGTTTTTAAAGCAGAATCTTAGCTCTGGCAGGCTACCTGTCCCAATATATTATGTAAAGAGACAGCTAGGTGATTTATTCATTGAGGCCACATTGGGGAAGAGGACAGAAAAAGGGGGGTCTAGTGACCTGTCTGCTTCCCAAGTGCTGGGATTAAAGGTTATTGCCTTGCAGAAGCTGCTTGAAGGAAGGAAGGAAGGAAGGAAGGAAGGAAGGAAGGAAGGAACCAAAAGGCACTCCTTCTTTAAATTTAGGATGCAGTATGGAATCTGGCATCTCTGCCTTTGCTTCTTTATCTGTTTTCTTTACTGGGTCACTTGATTCACCTGCCCAAGATTGCATGCTAATCACTGGAGGGCCTGTCTAGCTCATTTCTCTTCAAAGCCAAAGGCCCAGGGCTAAGTTGTCTTATGGTGAGGATATAACTGTCAGAAGTATAGGTGGACACATTTGCTTCTCTACAATGCCAGGATTCATTGACTAATAATAAGTTAACAAGCCCGGAGTCTATGGAGAACAAGATTGCAGGAGTGATCATCCATAGGAACTAGGCTGACACCCTCAAGGTACCTTGTGGGACTAGAGCTGAGACACTGATGGGCAGGGTCACTCTTTGACCAGGACTGCTCAATTATGCATTGTTCTTTCCCCACCTGCCCAAATTCATTTTCTATTTGAGTCTAAATCTCATGTCAGTGCCTTAAAGACAGACCCACTGAGCCTTCTTAGAGAGACCCCTCCACTCACGATACCCATTTATCCTCAATATGTGGTCCAATTTCTTACCTCTATCTCCATGTCTGAGCACCATGGACCACCTTCAGCAGGAATCATATCAGGGTGAAGTAGCAAGAACTCTTGACTCCATGCTTGAATTCTAGTACATCCCTTCTGCATCCCTGCTCTCTGCCGACAGACCTCCACCTGCCTGTGCTGTATTAAAACAGTCTGTCTCTACTGACAGAGAGGACTGTGCATACAGCTTAGTGTGCAAATGATGTTCAATCTTTGACACTGGAAAGGAGATCTGGCAAAGCCCCTTGCTCCTATTACAACAGTTCCTGCCTAAAACCTGCCTTTACCACTCCACTCTTCAGCTCTGGCTTTGTTTAAAAATCTTGCACATACAGCTACATACCCCTAAACACACATGCATTTGCTTTCTCTCTCACAACCCACCCAGCCCTCATCAGGATCCCATGGGTGGTATGGGCTGATTTGAGTCTTCAATGTACTGAGGCTCTTTAGAGCAAACCTGTCTCAAGAACACACCCTAAGTACCAGTGTCTACCCTAGGCTTCCTAGCTGTAACAGGATGGTGGCTCTTCTTCCTCTGCCCTTTCTTCCCTGAACAGTTCCTTCTCAAACCACACTTAGTTCAGCTCACAGGGTCTAAGCCACAAGTCAGTTCACCTTCTAGAATCAACCTAAGCACACAAAGAGGCTTTCTGATGCCCACTGGATAATCTGTCTCCATTGTGATTTGCTTTGGGCCCACCTTGGTTGAGACTCACTGCTGAAGTGCCTGGGCTCTTTTTGGTTTCTCCTGCGGTTCCTCCTCAGCATATGCCACCTCCTAGCCTCAGCACCGTGAGGCCCTCAGAGTTCACTCATTCCAGCCTAATGTCTGAGCCCCTTCCCACTGACCACAGGCTATTCTTCCCTGGAGGTCTTCCCACAAGTCCCCACCTCTGCAGAACTTAACGCCCTGTTCCTCCTTGCTTGTTTGTCCCTGGACAGGAGCTCACTGGACTCTGTTTCTCCAGCAGACTGTACCTAGGGACAATCCTAGGTTTTTTTCTTCCCCTTAGTGTTTGGCATGAAGCAGCTCTGCCCTGCTGGAAGCCGCAGAAAAGTCACACCCAAGGAAGAGGGGGTGGAGCTGTCACAACAGCTGTGGGTCCAGGGAGGTTGGCATGGGCTGAACAGTCGCAACAGGAGCCACTAAAGCACCAAGCTTGTGGGATCTTATGCCTCAGACTGGGGTTGCCAGTCTCTCCTGGGGTCTTTTTCTCCCATGCTTCTTGATGTTGGTAGAAACCTCAGAAATGAAAATACTAATGACCAGCTTTAAGGGCAGCCATGGGATTGGTATGCTGTAAACTCTCTCCCACGTCTGCCAAAGGGATGCTCCTCAGCCTTTCTTTTCATGCACTTTGATCCCGTGGTTCTGCCCTCCCTGGATACCATTATGCTCTTAGGAAATGCTGCTCATCAAAGCCTTACTTTGAACTCTCTTGCCATTTCCTTCCCACAGAAAGAACCTGTGCTTTGAGACCAATAAAGCTATGACTGGAAAGGGTAAGGTGTAGTTCTCTTCTGGGGCAATCATTGAGCAGGTTTTGCTCAATGGCATTAGGTGATTCAGATCCGTCCTTCCAGGTGGAATGACATGAGCTACCGAGCAGGGTAAGGTTAGGAAAGTACAATAGGAGCAGAAAAGGCTGGAACCAAGAGCCAGGGTGATGGAAGGGCATCTGCAACCCAATTAAAGGCCTTTTGGTACCCAAGAAGGTCCCTGCTAATGTACCTATCTCACTAAGGACATCAACACGCAAAGATGTCAGCAGAGACCTGTTGATCAGCCTGCCACTCTCCTATCTGCGAAACATGGAAGAGTGCACATTTGCACTTGCCCTTCTGTAGAAAATTAATCCATTCATGCTATTAGACTCTATGGCTTCCTCCCTTTACACTCCTGCTAAAAAACAAAACGAAACAAACAAAAAGCCAGAGTATGCCGCTTGACTGTGACAGGGAGGGTGGGGGAGGAAAGTCACCCCTGGAGGCCTGTTTAGTTTCAGCTCCATTTCTATGCCCCCCACAGGCTGAATTTCAGACCATGTATGTAACAACGGAGCCATCAGCATCAGGAAATTCAAGAGCAGTCACTATTCTGCTCTAACTGGCAGCAATGAGCCAGGTAAAGCATGAAGGGTTGTCTGGGGACTCACATGTGCTCAGCTTTCGGGAGAAAAGTAGAGGGAGATGGCCCTGGCTCCAGACTCCCCAGGTTGTGCTGTTTGGGCAAGGTGCCTTAATGGAGCTAGAAAGACAGATTTGCAGTTGCAACCCAGATAGGCATTGTTTCAAGAGCTGAAGTTTACATGGGGGAGGGGGGTCTCTCGCTGACTGGCCTCTCTTGCAAATTCAATTGCCTCTTCACCAGCAGGGAAAGGTGAGAGGCTGGCTGCCCTCTGGCCACCACTGCTTTCTTCTTTCCATTTCACAGAAAATGGTTTTCCCTTTCCACTATATTGGTGGCTAATAAACAAGGACTTCAGACATCCATTGATTAAGACTGTGCCTCAGTTATGAGACTGTTGTCACTGAAATGGTTTTTTGGTTTTGTTTCTTCAGAGGCGTGTTCTGAAACCTAAATGAAGCCCAGTTCTTTCAGCAGCCAGCTCTGTTACCTGGTTGGAATAGCAGGCCTGAGGCACCCTGTGATTTGACGTAGCTTCCCGCATGCTCTGGTTTCCCATAGGCTAGAATATGTGTCAACCCACCTCAAACTCGCCTCCTACTCACAGAGACCATTACACTCAAATTTTCCCATATGTAAATTGGGGCTCTAAATGATGCCTCCCAAATTCCAGGTCTGTCAAAGATAACTTAGATTTTAAAAATTCCTATTTTGCAACAAATTTTCTTCCTTAATGCCCACATGAGGAAGAGCTGAAACAATTTTTAGAGAAAAATGACACACAGATCATAAGCCTCACTAAGTAACGTCTTCAAGACAGAGTCTCCTTGTTAAATTGTGCCGCCTAAGAAGCCCAAGAAAGGCAAGATATTATGGAATGTCCCCCCATACTGTATACATCTATTATTCATCCAGTAAGCATTTACTGAGTAGTGAGCCCTGTATGCACTGAGTTCACGTGAATGAATGTGAACTGTGCCCTGCATATACACCGGAAAAGGCCAGGCAAGGCACACCAAGTGAGAAAATAAAACCTTTATTCAAGCCAAAATCAGGAGAGCCACCCAAGGAGAAAATATGAATTGTAATTGTTCAGAATAAATGTCCCAAAACAGCGCCCAAAGGGTCTCGGTTTTAAATAGGGAAAAGAGTTAGGCATGTGACTCAATGTTAGTGGGTTTCTGTAGCATGCACAGTTCAGTCACCAGCACTGCAGGAGAACATAAAAAGTAGGATTTCCTGATTCCTGACAAGTATGATGTCCTTCAGTAACCCCCGAACTCTATCAAGTTTAGGGCTAGTCTGTGACCCATAGAGCTTCTGAAATAAAATAAGATATTACACGTAGAAGGGACAAGAAGAGAAACAGAGCAATTGTGCTGGTAGGGTCATCACTTACACATCCCAGCCAACAGCAGAAAACGGCTGGGTGACTATATTACTTACCTTTATGGCATCAAAGTTTCCAAACACCTGTCCAACTGCGGTCTCGTCTTATATTTCCTCCAGATTGAAGAACTTTGTTGACCTCATTCTTGTGACATTTTCTTTTTTAAAAAATGTTTTTCCAAAAAAGAAACAAACCAAGTGCTTGCTGTCCTGTGTATTTGTACCACTTTCATGCCTGGTTCACACTCACTAGCTCAGAACACTGTGTCTAATACCCTGGAACAGAGTTGCAGACAGTTGTGAGCTTCCATGTGGGTCTGGGAACTACTTCAGTCCTCTTCAAGAGCATCAAATTCTTAAACCATCTTAAACTCTGAACCATCTCTCCAGTTTTCTAGTGACATTTCAATTCTTTTTTTTTTTTTAATTCCCACTTTTGACCAGAATCTTCTCAGTTAGAGAGCTGAAGGCCCAGTGGTCATGTTTCACAGGGAAGAGACCAGGAACAAATGGGCGGATGGCAACTAGTGTGGGTAGCTGGAATCACACACGTGTGTAAGTTCCTGGTGCCCCATTCATTGGGCCATGTCTTTTCATTCTGCCCCCATTTTGGAATGTTGGACCACACAAAAACAAGGAACAATCTCAAGTCCTGGTCTGAGAGTGCTCCTTACTCCTAAGGACTCTTCATCCTAGGTTATACTTGAGCCTGGGATGCTGAGGTGAGGATGATGACAGTCTGGTCCATGGTTGAAAATGGAGGATGCTATTGTCATCCATTAGGACCTGGTGACAATTAGGTCCAATTAGAATTAAGTGCCCCTCTGTAGGGCTTTTGTGGATGAGAAGAAAGTGTCCTCTTTGTTTCTTCAAAATTCAAGGCCAGTCAAATTTTATCTTCTGGAATTTAAACCGAAGGTCACGAAAACACATCTTCCATCAATTCAACCATTGTCTTCATAGTCATTTAACCTGATTTTGGCGGGCATTACATAAAAACCATCAGTTTGTTCATTAAAAGATTTGGGAAGCCTTATGGAGCCTAATAGTATTATCTTAACACTTTAAAATCTTTGCAAAGAGAAGCTGAGCCCGGTGGAGCGGCCTACAGGCTAAAGTCGCAAAGCATAGCATTGCCCTAGGTGGGTCTGAGGCGGGCCATGGTACTTCTGGTTCCTGTTCCCTAGCCGGAACATGTGGTGGGGGGCACCTTGACAGGAGTACTTCCGGTCCATGTTGCTGGCTGCAATGGAGGCCTCCTGGTCCTCCCCGGTGAGCAGCGTTGGCACTGCAGACCCACAGTTGCAGCATTTCGTGGAGGTGGAGACTCAGAAACAGCGGATGCACCTGCTAGTCCACCACATGACCGAGCTGTGCTGGGAGAAGTGCATGGACAAGCCCGGGCCCAAGCTAGACAGCCGGGCCGAGGTCTGCTTGGTGAACTGCGTGGAGCGCTTCATCGATACAAGCCAGCTCATCTTGAATAGACTGGAGCAGATCCATAAAGGCAGACCGTTCTTTTCTGAAAGCCTCTCTGACTGATCTCGTTCCCTCTTTGGAAAAGGAAGGTAGGCTGGGAAATGAAGACCTCTCAGGGGATGGTGATAGAAATGGACTTGAGAGAACGGTTCCCGCTTCATCTAAGAATTAGAATAGCTGAATTTCCTGGTATTTGTGAGGTTTGCGTGTCATGGGGGTTTAAGTTGTGGGTGGCTCTTTCTTTCCTTTTTCAGATAGGTTTCACTACATAGTCTAGGCTGGCCTGGAACTTACTATGTAAACCACACTCTTGCATCTGCCTTTCCTTGCCTTCTGAGTGCTGGGATTAAAGGCATGCACCACCATGCCTAGGGAACTACCAGGATCTCTGGTTGTGTTTTTATTTTTATTTTATATGCACGTGTGTGTTTCTGTATGAATGTAAGCCACATGAGTGCAGTGTTCATGGAGGCCAGAAGGGGGATTCAAATCCCCGGAGCTATAGCTGCAGATAATTGTGAGACACTCAATATGTGTGCTGGGAACCAAACTCGGGGTCCTCTGGGAGACCAGGAAGTGCCATTACCCACTAGGCCATCTCTCCAGCCCATGGGTTGTGTTTTAAATGATAATCTTGTGAAAGTGATTGACAAGTAAATGGAGAGCTGCTTAGATATACACGAGGCAGGGCCTCCCTCAAGGTCCTCTTGAGTGCAGAAGTTTGATAGTGGATCTGCTTTCCATAATTTGGGATCACACAGGCGAATCCCCACTTATGTGAGTTCATTTTAGATGTAATATTATGGCAGATACGGAGCCAGGCTTTATGACACATGCCTTCAATCCTAGCACTGGGAGGCAGGTGGATTGCAAACTTGAGGCCATAATGGGATATATAATGAGATACTGTGTTTCTTAAGAAGTCAAAACTATTCCTACAGTCATGACTGAAAACTTACAAGATGTTTCTGATTCTGGAAATCTCATACTATTTTGGAACACATACTAATAATACATTTAAACTGAAAGACCCCAACCTCAAAATTTCCACAAAGCCAATTAGCTGGAAGTCATCCTGCGGGCAAAACCTCAGTATATCAGGGAACCGACAGTCGGGAATCATTTGGCCAATTAGCAGGGAGTCATCCTGCGGGCAAAGCCTCAGTATATCAGTTAAGGTTTCTTAAAAAGATAAGGAAGGCCATGGGAGGGTGAAGAGACCGGGAGTGTCTAATCTTAACACAAACCAGATGTTCACAGCACCTCCAGGATCAAAAACTTTACAACCTTGCCCCAAAGTTGAACCTTATCACATTACCCCTTAGCGGAATTTTATATGTAGTTCAAAGGAGCTAATGAGATATGATATATGTCTTTATGTTTAAGCTGATGAGACTCTCACTGTATGAAAAAGAGAGACTGTTCTTTGTGCGCGCTCAGTTAGCTGAAGCTGCTGATCGCCCACAGGTGCCTGTGTATTAAAATTACCTCATATCATTTACAGCCTGGGATTTGTGCGTGAGTTCTTGGGGCTGGGGTCCCTGAGGATCTTTCAAAACAAATACAATTTTGTAGTAAGAAGGTTCTGCTTCGGCTTAGCCTCACAGTCCAAATGAATCTCTTCTGCCCACGGCCTGGCCTAGCCCGAGGCTCAGCTCCACAGCCCCATTTGGTTCCAAATAGTGGCATAAAGGCATATATTAATTACATACTGTTCAGCCTCTGGCTCAGGCTTATTCTTAGCTATCTGTAACATCTTAACTCATTTCTATTAATCTATGTCTTGCCACATGGCTCATGCCTTACCAGTTCCTTTACATCTTGCTCCTTGGCCACCTGGATTGTTTCTCTCCTGACTTGGCCCTCCTTTATGCCTGGGATTTCCTGCTTGCTTCTAGGATGCCTTGCCATAGACCGAAACAGTTTCTTTATTATCCAATGATAATTCACAGTATACAGAAAGACATCCCACATCATAGTCTCTAGAATGTTCAGGTGCCTTCTAGAAATCTCAGAGATTTTAAAATTTGATTTGGAGATATTTGTTTAAAAGATAGATATTTAAGATTACCTTGTTTAGTCTTCAATCAAAGTCATAATAAAAATTTTAAAAGGGGGGCCATTGAGATGGCTCAGAATGTACAGATGCTTGCCACAGGAGGTTAGCAACTTTCGTTGGACCCTGAAGGCCACAGAGAAATGGATAGAGAGAAGTAACTTTACAGAGTTGTCCCCTGACCACCACATATGTCCTGTGGTATACATGCACCCTAAACATTAATAATTCACTTTTTAAGTCTTAAAGAAAATAAGTTTTAATAAAAGCTTAGCTCTTTCAGGATGGAGAAACTCTTCAGTAATCAGGACTGAGTATAAGAGCCCAGAGCGCTGGAGTGTCCTTTACCTGGCTACCTGAGGTCCACTGGGAGATAGGGGTTGGTAAACAGAGATGACTTTTTTAGAGTTTGGGCCAGAACTGGGAAGAGAAGGCTTCTAATTTCTCACTGCTGTGACTACTGTAGGGCTAGAGTCTACAGAGAAGAGGAATCCAAGGCTGGGGACACAGGTGTGAAAGGTTGGCTGTGAGATAAGCATGGGAGGCTCCCCCTGGGAGAAGGTGCCCTCAGGGTAGTGGGTTATCCTCCCAGCTCAATGGAGTGCCCTGGAGATTTTTTTTTTCTTTCCATTCCTGTTCACTGGTAGAATACCCTCTACTTTGTCCACTTGTCATTATTAAGGGCTTTGGATGCTCTGCCGTCTATTGCAGGACTTATGAGAAAATCCTGAAATATGTCTGTGCCTGGAAGAAATAAGCAAAGTACATATAGAAATCTAAGTTAGCAGGCATCCAGTTAGTGAAGTCACCTTGGGACCTAGAGACATGGCTCAGCAGTTAAGAGACTTGTTGCTTTTTTGCTTCTGCTGAGAACCAGTGCCTGTCTGTTGGCTCTGAACAGTTTATAACTCTGGTTCTCTGGGACCCAACACCCTCTCCTCACCTCTGGGGACATTCTACATTCGTGGTACACTTACATCCTCATAAGGCCTGCAGAGATGGCTCAGTGATTGAGCACTGGCTGCTCTTCCAGAGGACCCGTTTAAATTCCTAACACCCACATGATGGCTTACAACCAACTCGAACTACAGTCTCAGGGGATCCAACACACCCTCTTCTGACATCCACCAACACTGCACACACATGGTGAACAGACGTACAAGCAAGTAAAACACCCATACACATAAATAAAAACAACAATTAAAAAATGTACACATAAAACAAAACAAATATTTAAAAGAAAGGAACCTGTTCTTTGTAACCTCTCAGCTTTGTTTGCTTTTGGAAGGGCTGGCACAAGTGACTCTATTTTCCCCCTCCCCCTCCCCCTCCCTCCCTCTCTCCATCTGTCTGTCCGGCCCTCCCTCCCTTCCTCCCCCCTCCCTCCTCCCCTCCCGTGTGTCACTGTCTTGTTGACAACTCCATCCCTTGTCTCTGAACAGTTTTCTCTGGAAACATTGCTGATGAACCATCCTGTATCTTGGTTACTTGTAGCCAGGCTGAGAGTTGTTTCAGTTGCTCTGAGCTGAACCTGCTGGTAAGTGTCAGGCAGTGACTAAAAGATCCTGTAAGTCAAATTTAAATAACAGAGAAGTTTGGTTTAGAAGAAGGGACTGTATGGCTATAATTACCTGGAGCCCATTTTTAAAATTGAATTTTGTTATCCTTATGCTTGATAGTGTAGCCTCCCAGAACACTAGCATTTGGTTTTGTTGTATCAGCTGCAGAACTTTACTCCTGCTGTCACTTTCAGTTTTGTTCTCTACAATTGTGTGTGTTTGTTTGTGTGTGTGTGGTGTGGTATGTGTGTGGTGTGTATGTGTGTGTGGGTGTGTTTGGGGTGTGTGTATATGTGTGTGTGGTGTGTGTGTCTGGGGTGTGTGTGTGTGTGGTGTGTATATGTTTGGTGTGTGTGTGTTTGGGGTGTGTGTGTCCGGGGTGTGTATGTGTGTGTGGTGTGTGTGTTTGGGGTGTGTGTGTGTGTGTTTGGGGTGTGTGTGTCTGGCGGTGTGTGTGGTGTGTATATGTTTGGGGTGTGTGTGTGTGGTGTGTATGTGTGTGGTGTGTGTGTTTGGGGTGTGTGTATGTGTGTATGTGTCTGGGGTGTGTGTGTGTTTGGGTGTGTGTGTGGTGTGTGTGTGTGTGTTTGGGGGAGGTGTGTGGTGTGTGTGTGTGTGGTGTTTGGCCTGTAAGTATTTCTATGCAGTACCTACAAAGGCCAGAAGAGGGCATTGGATCTCAGCACTGAAGTTGCAGGTGGCTGTGAGCCTCCATGTGGGTGCTGAGAATCAAACCCAGATCCTCTGGAAGAGCAGCCAATGCTCTTGGCTGCTGAGGCACCTCTCCAGCGCCTTGTCCTTGTCATCTTGACCATACAGGATTTTCTCAGACAAGTAAAAATTACTTTTGTGGGCTGGTATGGTAGCACATGTCTGTCTGTCATGCCAGCAGGTGGGAGGGTCCTGAGTGAGAATCTAGTGCAGGAGATGGACTTTGAGGATGATCTGGGCTGTGGAGCGAGAGCTGGCTCAGGGCAACAATGGAAGTACTCTTCCTTAGGGCACTTCACTAAAAGCATGCCCCTTGTTTATAGCTTTGTCTGTGAGACACACCTCACTCTTCTTCTCACAGACAGCGGTTCCCTCTCTTTCTTGGAGTTTCAGTCACACTCTAGCAGTTGTGTGCCAGCACCTGTGCAGACCGGCTTACAAAGTCTGTAAGTATGCACTGTTTCCATAACACCCTCAAATGTGGAAACACACCCAATATATTTAAACTCCTTTAAAATAATAAAGCAAATATTGAAGTATATAAAATTTCAGCATATGATTAATGATATTTTGTTATTTTTTACTTACCTAGGAATGATCCAGACCTCAAATGAAAATGACTTAACTTGGTATAGCTGCTTCTGTCCTTGTTAGTCCTAAGCTCTGGGACCTACCTCTTCCTCCACCTGCCAAGTGCAGGGATTATAGGCAGGTATACCATACATGACATTAATTTATCATAATGAGCTTAAAGATTTGTAAGCCATATAAACCTGGACATTACCATTTTCAGAGTTATTAAAATTGAAGAAGGGTTTAGGGACTGGCAGGACAACTCAGGGACTAAAGTTATTCCTTGGCTAACAACCTGGGTTCAGTCCTGTACCCGAAATGGCAGAGTTAGCAAGTTGTCCTCTGACCTCTACACGTGTGTGTGTGTGTGTGTGTGTGTGTGTGTGTCTGTGTGTGTGTATGCGTGTGTATGTGTGTATGCGTGTGTATGTATGTGTGTGTATGTGTGTGCGTGTATGTGTATGCGTGTGTGTCTGTGTGTGTGTATGCGTGTGTGTGTGTGTGTGTGTGTGTGCGTGTATGTGTATGCGTGTGTGTCTCTGTGTGTGTGTATGCGTGTGTGTGTCTGTGTGTGTATGTGTGTGTGTGTGTGTCTGTGTCTGTGTTTGCTGTGTGTGTATGTATTCGTGTGGGTGTATGTATGTGTGTGTATAATAAAAAGTAAATAAATGTAAAAAAGAAAAAAGTGTTTAGATTAACTTTATAAGTTTAGTTTTTACCCATATTAGTGAAGTAACATCCTACAAACACATGTATAGACATTTACATGCAGACTTAAGATACATGTCTGTACTCATTCATACACTAAAATCAGATAAAAAACAAAATCTTACAGCTTTCATTTGGGGGTTCTTACTTGCTATCTTATACGTGGTCTTATGCTAGTTTTTTTTATTACATTTTAACTGCCCTAAATTATATATATAGCCACGCAATCCTAAATTTGCATTTTAAAGGTAAGACTTTTTGTTGAAACAAGGTACAAAGTGTATATCTTAAATAAACAAAACTCAGCCCTAAAATCACTGTTTGCTTGGAAAAGAATAGAGTACACAAAGGCTCAGGTCAGATAAAATGACCAAGGGGGAGACACTGGTAGATTTAAGACTGTTTCCTGTAACCTGAGTCTGGAGAGAGGGGATCACTATCAGAGTAGAAATGGTTTTCAGCTTTGCCTTATGGACTTGAGAATAGGAAAGTACAATACCAGAGTTGTACCTTGGTGCTTAGTGGAGCTGGGAGACTGCATCCTTCTAGATTAAGTTACTGCATCACCTGACCGAGTCCAGACTTTCTGGGCATGCTCAGGCTGTCTATAACTAATACAGAAAATACCTATATCAGTTGTTTTCTGCTGCTGTGACAAAATTTTATGACCAACGTGACTTGATAGAGTTTATTTTGACTATGGTCCGGCTGAGGAGTCTCTAATGTCAGAGAGGGATGGCAGCAGGTGGCTGGAGGAGAAGCTGAGAGAGACCTGGAGTGGGACAGGGCCTGCTCCTAATGAAAGGCTTCCTCCGAAGGCCCCACCTTGTAAGAATCATCACCTCTGCACACAGTGCCGCCAATGGGGAGCCGAGCACTCAGGTATCTGAGCCTGTGGGGACGTTTCTCATCAAAACAACCAAAGCATCTTTACGCATGTTAAAGCTTTTCTTGTTTAACCTTTTTTTTTGTGATTTATTTTTAATCATGGGTCTGTATGTGATAGACCCTAGAGTCAGGGTACTATCCTCCGGAAGGAGGGCCTCAAGAACCCAGACTCCCGTCCTGTTGATACAAATAGCAAGAGGATTTATTTCGTAGGTACAGGAGGGCTACCTCCCTGCCTCGGGAGCAAGGGAGTAGCTTTGATTAACAATCCCACATCTCTTTTAAAGGCTAAAAACCACAAAATTACCATAGCAACTGGGGCAATACATGATCGGGTCACCTAAAGGTTACACTATAATCACAAGGTTGATTACACAGCTGGGGGCTTCCCCCCCACCACTAAGAGCTCTTAAGGGTTTTATCTCTTTACAATCAGGTGTTGGAAACAGCTATTCTGCTTTACAACCAAGTGTTGGGCACAGCTATTCTGCTCAGAATGTCTGGTATTTTAACCACAGGTTCAACCATTGTGTCCTAATGGTCACCTGAGTTGATCACGGCCATTTAGTTTGTTTTTCTCATAGGGGGTGCTCTGCTGAATATTTGAACTGAATGCCTGGGTCACGCGCTAGGACCCAGGGTCCTTCAGTATGTATCTCTGAATGTGAGTATGTGCATATGGATGCAGGTGCTGGAGGAGGCCAGAAGGGTCATCTGGTCCCTGGAGCTGGATTTGCAGGAGCTGATTGCCATGAATGCAGAACTGAACTCAGGTCCTCTATGAAAGAGAGCACTATGTGCTTTTAACCACAGAGCCATCTCTCCAGGCCTTCCTGTTTTAACTCACTGCAGGTTTCAGTCATTGAAGAAAGAGAACATCAGGGCTGGGGAGATGGCTTCTAGATAAGGGGCTTACCTTGCCTTGTAAGTAAGGCATCCTGAGTTCAATTCCCAGAATTCATGTTTTAAGAAAGAAATAAGAGCAGGGTGTATTGGTGACACCTTTAATCCCAGCACTTGGGAGGCAGAGGCAGGAGGATCTCTGTGATTGGAGGCCAGCCTGGTCTACAAAGCAAGAGAAACCGCGAGAGAGAGAGAGAGAGAGAGAGAGAGAGAGAGAGAGAGAGAGAGAGAGAGAGAGAGAGAGAGAGAGA
>PVIH01020012.1:0-33727 GCA_004025045.1 Sigmodon hispidus | reverse complement strand
GCTTTCCTGTTATTCCAAATGAAATTGAGTATTGTTCTTTCAAGGTCCAAAAAATATTGTGTTGGGATTTTCATGGGCAGTGCATTGAATCTGTAGATTGCCTTTGGTAGAATTGCCATTTTTACTATGTTGATCCTACCAATCCAGGAACATGGGAGAGCTTTCCATTTTCTGATATCCTCTTCAATTTCTTTCTTCAGTGATTTAAAATTTTTGTCAAATAAGCCTGTTACTTCTTTGGTTATAGTTATTCCAAGGTATTTAATACTATTTGCAGCTATTATGAAGGGTAATGTTTCCCTTATTTCTTTTTCAGCTCTTCTATCTTTAGTGTATAGAAGGGCTACTGATTTCTTTGAGTTAATCTTGTATCCTGTTACATTGCTGAAGGTGTTTATCAGCTGTAGCAGTTCCTTGAAAGAATTTTGTGGGTCACTTATGTATACAATCATATCATCTGCCAATAAAGATAGCTTCACTTCTTCTTTTCCAATTTGTATCCCCTTAATCTCTTTAGCTGAATGGAAGTGTGTAGAAAAATGCAAATAGATCTGAGCCTGTTACCCTGCACAAAACTCAAATCCAAGTGGATCAAAGACCTCAACTTAAACCCAGCCACTTTCTTTTTTTTTTTTTTTTTTTTTGATGGACTAACTCAAGTTTTTATTTTTAAATTTGCATACAATGTGATTCACAGTTTTGTGTACAGGTCTTTTAACATATTGTAAATATTTTATAACCATTAACAAAATTAGATAGTGATAGAACAATTTTCTCAAAACATGACATGCTCTCTTTTGTCTGTGCTTCCTTACCTGCTACATGTCTCCTTACAACTTGATAGAAAAGAAACTGGGAAATACACTTGTACGAATTGGCACAGGCCACCACTTCCTAAATATAATACCAGTGGCACAGACACTAAGATCAACAATCAGTAAGTGGGATCTCCTGAAGCTAGGAAACTTCTGCAAAGCCAAGGACACTGTCAATAGGACAAAACAACATCCTACAAAATGGGAAAAGATTTTCACCAGCCCTAAAAGTGATAGAGGACTGATCTCTAAGATATATAAAGAGCTCAAGAATCCAGAGCCCAAAACCTTGAATAACCCAATCAAAAAATGAGGTACAGATCTAAAAAGGCAATTCTCAGCAGAGGAATTACGAATGGCTGAAAGGCACCTGAAAAAGTGCTCTTCATCTTTAGCCATCAGAGAAATGCAAATCAAAACAACTTCGAGACAAATTTTTTCTAACTTTCTTTAGCACTATAACTATAGTCTGGTATTTTCTTACCAACAGAGAAGTACGTATTATCAATGTAGTATCAACAATTATAGACTTTGATGTGAATTAGTTATGTGTTTTCTCCTTAGACTTAAGCTTTTCAGGAACTGATATCCCATCATATAACTGTGACCTATACCTGGGGAAGTCTTTCATGAACTAAGTGTCCATGTTGTATGATAAGGATCTTGGTGGAAGGAAAGAAGCAACTTCTTCAAGTTATATTCTGGCCTCCACATGTGCTTCTACAGTGTCAAGTGTATGCACATATGTGCATGCACACACAAATACACACACACACACACAAAGACACACAAAAATAAATGAAGTATAAAAATAAACCTGAAAATATAAAATAAAAAATTACAACTTTTCCTAATACATCAAGAATCATGTCACTGTGTTTGAAACTCTTAATAATTTACCATTTTCCTTCAGATTTCTGATTAGGTATACCTATTAGATATAGGCTTCCTTTGCCAGCAAGGACATTTTTAAAGAACATTGCAAAAAAAGAGGAAAACCATTACATACACCTACACACACAAATACATATATAATACAATGATAAAGACAAAAAGAAAAATTAAGAAACTAGAAAAAGTAGTTATATGCCAAATCAAATTCTATATAAATGACTATTTTGCTTAAAATATAAAGCATGTGAGGTAAACAGAATGACAGGGAGGTGGCCAGTAAAAGTGATTGGTACACATTATGTACACATAACTAAAAATAATAATAATTAAACTATTGTTATAGCAGAACTTCATTAGGAGTCATTTTATTGCTATTTTTGTTCATCAAAACAGTAGTATTCGGTTATTTCCTAGGCTCATACCCTATCTAATCTCAAGTGCTTGGCTATCATCTGTCACAGTCTGTTACTTAAGTCCCTTAAAATAAAATTACTGCAGACAAGAAAGGTTGCCCTGTCATTGAACTATGGAAAACCATAATCAGTCTCCTAGGCCAAATTATGAGGTTTCATATAACTATCAGAGCCTAAAACTGATTGGTCCAGTTAGAATTAGGAAGCATAGCAAGAATGATCAAGAAGTATCTATTTAGAAAGTTTTCAGACTCAGCCATCTGATCAGATCTGATAATTAAACAGTCAAGGAAACTCCTGCTGGAGACTCCTCAGGGACATTTCTGCAGAGGCTGCCACTTATCATTTGTCACCACAGTGGAGGAATAAGAATGATATATGACAGGCACTGTGTGCCAGGCACCCTCACCATGCTCTTCTCTAGCTGTGCCCTTTTTATGCCAGGGAACTAGAGAAACATGGCAATATTTTAATGCCCCTCAATGAGAAAGGGCATGGAAGATACATGCCTTTAGGAAACTAAAGGAATGAGTGAATGCAGTAGCAGCATGGCTGTACTCAACTGTGGTCAGCAGTCTTTCTCTCTAGCTCAGAGCATCAATGTCATTTTTCAATCATGCATATGCACTTTCTGCATATGAGAGTTTCTAACTCATTTTTCCAATTAAGCAAACCCCTGAACCTTTGCCCTCCCTCCCTCTGCTTTGAAAAAGTGTCAGCGGTTTTGACATGTGTCACATTTTACACACCATAGCTTTGGGATCCCTGCAACTGAACTACAAATAAAAGCTAAAGAGAATTAGAAAGGAGAAAACACTCTATCAGGATATTAACTTCACAGATGTAGACTCAGAGAGAGCGCAAGCTTGCTGCGGAAATCATTAGTTAGACAAAGGAATCCCAACTGTAATCCAGACAAGTGCTCCAAGTCGCACATCCTTTACAGTTTGTTATTAGTAACAACCAGAAAACAACAATCACATTATACTAATGACAGCATCCAGGAGCAGGGTGTGAAGGGGCATTCCTGGGTTTTTCTGCCTTAGAAGATTTTATCTAAGATGTGAAGGATGAACTACTAGCAAGATGAACCGTGGAACAGGTGGATTTGACAGATCTTAGGCATTCACCTGCAGTCATGGACAGTACTCAGGGTCCCTCTGTTCAAAGTTATCCACTGAGAGCTGAGCGACCAAGGACAGGAAAAAACATCAGCCACTTATGCCTTCTTTCTAAACTTGCTGCTGATTGGAAGATCCCTCAGGTGTAGCTCTAGGAGTCTGGCTGTGGCGAGCTGTCATCAGCAGAGCTGGCTGACTGTGGAGATTTTAAATTTAATCCCTTTTGCATGATATATTTGTTTAATATGTTTTTCTTTTATCATGCTAATAACTCTTATTCTGCAGAAAAAGTTTATCTTGTGTGTGACAGCCATAATTTAAGCCAGTGTTTCTCAATTAGGTGGTAATTTTGTGCTCAGGAGACATTTTACAATGTCTAGCAGCATTGCTGGCTAACATAACTGGTAAAGTGATGTAAGAGTACCATTAGGGGATTCTTTGGGTAGAGATCAGAGATGTCACTAACCACTCAATAATACACAAGTCACACCCTCATGGGAAATTGGGAAACTCCCCTAAATCTGCTTTGAGGTTCAGAGGAATTACCAAGTCCTCCTCTGGTCTAAGTGTGAATGCTGGGAGTATATGTGGAAAATGCCCACCATAGTTTTCTCCCCTTGGATATTTATAAACTGAAAACTATTCCCTCACAGAGAATGTTTCTACAAGGTTAACTAAGCCAGCTTCTTGTACAGCTATGTGCAATAACCCTGGTTCCTTGCTCTAGGGTCTACAGTAAACACTGTGCTTCCAGGGTGTGTGGCTCCTCCAGTCTAGATCATTCAATTCCAGATCTTCTGTGTCTATGCACATGTGCCCTTTTTTATTCTCTTATCACCCCTAGTCAGAGTTTCAGTACCCAAGTTTACTAGTGGAGTGTGTATATGTGTGTGTGTTTCTCTGTGTGTATATCTGAGTGTATGTCTGTGTGTAGATTTCTTTGTGTCTGTGTATATGTATATCTGTGTGTTTGTCTGTGTATGTGTGTGTGTGTGTGTATTTATGTGTGTGTGTGGAGAGAGAGAGAGAGTGTGGAAAGAGACCTAAGCTGGTGTAAAGGTGGAGACCAATTATAATTCTGTTTATCCACAAACTCAGGGATTGGCGGAACCCATCAAGAAACCAGGAGTGAGACACAGGGTAGCTTATTTTCACACTCAGTCAGAAACAAACTTTTGTTTCTGCCATTTTTGGCTACCTGGTGTGTGGTAGGTTCTACAGCATCTTTAGGAAAGTATTACAGGTGTCTGTGAGAGGCTGTATCATGTGTCTTTCAACTTCAGAAAATATAACTGTCCAAAGACTCCAGCCCATATGCTCTGGTACCCACAGTGGGACTGTGTAGGCATGGTCTAAAGTAAGAATTGAAGAAGCCAGGACTGTCAATTATATGGGCCTATTTTCTTCAAAGAAAGAAAATGAATGATGCCTGGTTATCTGAAATGTCAGAGGAAAAGTAGTCAAACAGCCTGGTGATCCTTTGCTATTTATTAGGAACTAGCATTTACCTGAATCCCACCAATATCATGAATGTTATATAAGCCCTAATCCTAAACTTTGTGTCTCCATGAATAGGACCCAGTTCTGTGAAAAAGTACCCATGTAGTTTGTATACTCCACCAACAGGATCTATCCTTATGCTTATTACTGATCCTTCCTCTAGGCCAATAGTTCTCAAACTTCCTAATACTGTAAACCTTTAATACAGTTCCTCATGTTGTGGGGACCCCCCACATACACACAACCATAAAATTATTTTTATTGCTACTTCCTTACAAAATACTTGCTACTCCATCACTATGATTTTGCTACTGTTTTGAATTGTAATATAAATATCCATATTTTCCAATAATCTTAGGCAACTCCTGGGAAAGGGTCTTTCAACCCCCAAAGGGTCGAAACCCAAAGGTTCAGAACCACTAATATGAAGAATTGTCTTTTCTTCTGCTCAGCTAATAAACACTTAAATGACTACTTAACTTTTGTGGTAAGAATACATTCTGATGAACTGGCTTCTTGGAGCCTATTTCCTACAGAGAAAACTTTTACTCAGCCTTAATACTGGAAGAGCGGATTGATTCTACCTCAACTGGATATGCCAGACTGCATTGATTCACCCTGTGAGCCCTTACCCTCTGAGAAATAGTTGGAGGAGTGGGTGAGGAGAAGTCTGGGAATGATTAGGAAGAGGGGAGCAGGGGAACAGTGGGGGGTATGTTAAAAAAAAAGAACAAAACAAAACATTGAAATAAAAGTTTTTAAAATTTTTCATGGTAAGAGCAGAATTTAAAATTTTGGGTCATGTCTTTGTGTACCCTCTTATCTGTCTGTCTATTACTACTAGACATTTAGCTCTGGTATTTAAGCTGCTTTCTGAAAGCTTTCTGCTAAATTCTATGGAAAAGGTAGCACCTGAAACAAAGAAAGTTATTACTTATTAGATAATCTTCCTTCCAAGGCTGTAGCTCATAGGAATAATCTCTTACAGACAAAGAGCCTGCAAAATTACTGTTCTACTGAGTAAGATGCAGGTTGATTATTTGTTGTATGCTGTTAATAACTGATAGATTACATTAGCATGTTACATAAGATCTATAAATAATTTCCATCAAAAAGATCCTTTTAAGAGTTCTGTAAAATACTGCATAGGTTTTGCCTAAAGTTACATCTTAAAAATCCTATTAGAGACTGCTTCTAATGCTTTTATAGATGGCTCTTCTGAAAGAAAAGCAACTTATTTTTATAGACAAATTCCACATGCTCCACAAAAAATAAAATTTACCTTGGACTGTAGAGCTCAAAAGTCTAAGCTTAATATAACCAGTCAGCATTTATTAGCTATTTCTCAGCCATGGAATATTTTAGCTTAAAACTTGTAACAAAAGACTGATTTTTTATATCTATACATAGGTCACTTTCATTTCCTACAATATACTGCATATGAAATTCAACTCTTGTTTAGAAAAATTGGTCTACTACATCATATGGATTATATAGATGTTTTCTAATAGCAGCCAGGTGGCTTGCATCAGTCTTGGCTGATGCTTCATCAGAATAAAAAGGGCCACATGGTGGCCACTGTCTTTACTAAGGTTAAAGAGTACCTACCATGTAGCTTCATCACCATCTTTATCAAAATGACAGGCGGTATAAAGCCTTCCTTTTATTATCACATCTTCTTTTAAGACTAAGGTGGTAACAACAGGTCTCCAAGATATTTTGAATTAGGATGAATTTTTATATGATGATAAATTCCTAAGGTTATAAAAGTATACTCAGGTTAATGTTGTACCCATGTCAAGAGACCCTCCAAAGACCACTAGAGAGTTGGATTCTGATATAAACACATGAGGTTCAGTTTATTCTTTTGGACAGGTTTGAACCAGGACAGAATTCAAACGCTATGTTTTGATGCACCAGAGAAAGTTTAGCCCTGAGTGGAGGGTTGAGAGGGTTTTTAAACAAAAAAAAAGTAACTGAGGTGTTAAATTTCTTGGCATTAAAGGATTGGGTAAAGGGGTATGGGGTAAAATAATTCTTGAAAACTATTAGTTAAACTTTTGGCATGAAACCAAGATTTGAATCTACTAGCTGAACTTTCAAAACCAAATTATGACTGTATTGGCTGTTAGGTGAGTTCCTGAGATTTTTCCTAGATTCTTCTTAGACCTGGGCCCTGCCCTCAGATACTAAATGGTTTTTTTCCCTGACATAAAGTACCTCCAGCATGGCCCTCACCCAAACTATGGAACATCAAGTCCCTCACTGAAACAGAGGAGCCAGCAAGGGAGGGGCCGGCAGGTCCTTCACTCAAATGGAGAAGCCATCAGTTTCCTCGCTCAAATGGAGGGATCAGCAAGTCCCTCACCCAAAGTAGGATTTGAGATGTCTCTCCAATCCCTCAGGATCACTGTCCCCGATGCATCTGCCTGATTGAGAGCCTGTGAATTACTACAAATTGGCTGAGATAAAAATGAAGGTTGACAAAGACAGACAGATACAGACAAACACAAGAATGAACACTCTCTTCAGTCTGTGGCCAAAAGAACCTCCAGAATCAAGAGTCTTGGTGAGTCTCTGGGGATCCAGGATGAGCCCCCCAAATATGTTATGCCCAAAACATGACCCCTAGAGAGACCACCAGAGACAGGAATGTCCGAAATGCAAAAGCAAGGTTCATTGGCAGCACAATACAAGCCAGGCAGGGAGCTTACACCAAGCTTCTGTGACAATAGCGCAAGAAGTAGCTCCTGTCTTTGGTTACAAGGGGGGTTTTTTTATAGGCAAAAGTTACAACAAAGTTGTTTGTTTGGAGACAGGGTGCTTATGTACTACTGATTGGCTTGTACTTAGGGTCTTTCTGGCCCAGAGTATCTTTGGACCCCACCTGGATAGACCCCACCAGGACCCTACCTGGGGTAGCTGGTTTTTCCCAGAACTAGTCAAGCAAGAATTTATTCCTTTCCCAGACCTAGTCAAGCAAGAATTTATTCCTTTCCCAGACCTGGGCTGATGTCTTGGCTGATCTCCCAGAGCTGGGTAGATATACTTCTCTCAGAACTGGAGAGGCCCAGTGCTAGGTCTATTCTTTTAGGACATGTTCTTTTCCCACGACTGATCAGGCATTACTATTCTTCTCCCAGACATGGGCAGCAGCCCCTCTCCAGGCCAGAACTGAGAAACTAAACTTTATTTTTCATTTTTATAAAATAGATACTAGAATGCAAAATGGGATTTCTTGAGCTAAGTTTTCTCTCTTCATATATGAGAACACTTGGAATCACATAAAGCTATCATGTGCAAGCAACATCAGAGCAAGAAAACATCAAGCATCATGTACGATGGCCATGAACTCTTCTCTGATTCTCCTAATGTGCCTACTGTCCTTTGGTAGTTTGACGACCCATACAAAAGTACAATTCCCTGACACCAAAAAAGTCTTGGATATGGTTGTTAACTGTAATCAAATGTTTATGAATACAGATAATAGTGCAGAAATACACTGGCTACCTGGCAAAAGGGCACACATACCAAGGGTGGGGGATAAAACAGAACATGCCTTGCTATAAATAACTGTCTTAATAATAATACCAAGGATAGCATAGCTTTCTGGCCAAGGATTAGGACAGCAATAGGGACCATCTACTCATGGCAGAAAAATAAATCTTCAGAATATGCAAAAGGTACATTCTTGTTTTCAGTATGTGTAATAAAGGAGAAGGTTTTTGTTCTCTAGATCCCCAGGTGCAACTGAACCGTCAATAGTCAGAATAATACACTATCTGACCTTGCAAGTGCCCTACTCTCCCTACACTGAGCAGGCATTTTTCAAAGTATAAATTATTTATAATGATCTACAAAGCCTCTGGAATGTATATTCTTACTAAGAAAATAAAAAACAATTCTGAAATATACATTATAGAAAACAGGTGGAGCAGAGGTATATCTTGCATATTAGAGGTTGTCCTGATTAGCAGACAAACACATATGTATGTGTTCTTATAAGGACCAAATTGAACGTCAGATTTTAATTATTCAGTTTATTTATTCCTCTCTTGTCCCTCTCATGATATGAATACTATAATAGGATACCAGCCCTTAGTAAGCCCCAGACCTTAGCATGACTGACTGTATGATAAAAAGTATCATTCAGGCTGTTAAACTCAACATATAGACAACATCACTTGCCAAAACTAAAACAAAGACATAATCTATCAAAGTCCACACATAGTTCTGGGAAAGTCTCTGAATATACTGACCTTGCTTTTGTCTTCTACAGTTCTGATTCTGGGCTTCAGTTCTTCTTAATTGAAGTATGTCAACCCAGAAAGCAAAAAAAAAAAAAAAAAAAAAAAAGCAATTTTTATGCTTAAAAGCTCACCCTGAGAAAGCTTCGGGTTTACACTGGGATCCTAACACTTTCTTTTGGTTTAAACCCATGTCCAGAAAGTCTTTTCTGGTAAATTCCCCATAACAAATACCAATATTTATATGTAAGCACCAAGACAGGCAGTGACTTAGGCATCCTCATCCTAACGTATTTCAGTGAGTGATAACAGATACCTAAGAAATGCATTTGAAGATGACTCCATAATGACTCTGTCTTCTGTGAGATTAAAAACACTAAACATTGTTATGAGATAAGAATACTGGCACTTAAATTCTTCAGTGAATTTCCAGTGTGAAACTGCACCATGGCAATGCTGACATCTAGGTTATGTGAGGAAGAAAAAGATTTTTTTAAAAAAACTAACAATCTATATTAAGCACCAGATCAATAGTCACAATACTCTCCACTTCAAGTAACAAAATTCCTAATCATTTGAAGCTGAAGTGATAACTTTGTCCCATTTCCTCATGTGAAAAGAAATTTAAAGTCACAAGTAACAGCATCAGTTCAGAAGTGCTATTGGACCATTCCTGCAGGTCTGTGAGACATTTACTTAGCTGGCTTATGACTCAAGCCCTGTGTCTGACTGAGAGCAGAGTGCACGTGAGAGACAGCAGCTTCCAAAGCAGGGGAAAAGCAAAGAATGGAAAAAACATCTGTCTCTCTTAATCAAAAGGGAATAGTCTTCTGCTTATCTTCCCAATGCTTCTCATTTGTGAAGCTGGAATTGGGTGCTCACAGTGCCAACTACTCAGTGGTGCAGGTGTGGGACTCACGGATTAGATAATCCAGTTTCCCATCCTGGGGCTGGGCAATTGAGCTAAGAATGATATTGGAATATTGTTAACAAGGAAGGAAAAAATCTTTGTAGGCAATAAGAAGTGTGTACCACAACTATACTTTTTATATTAGAGGGCAAAACATTTGGCTTTATTGGAACATAGCCCAAAAAAGAAACTTCTCTTTCCTGCCCAAGTAATGCAGTTTCATCTGTACAAATGAGAGATGGGGCTCACTGGCTGACCTTGATGCTGGCACAATAAAGCTCCAGGAGATCGCTGCCTGTGCACTTTCCAAGTGTTCAGAGACTGAGTCATGAAACTCTGCAGATTGCTGCAAGCATTGTGAATGAACTTCTCCCACAGGGGAATAAACCTTCACTTCAGTCTCTAGAACAGAGTTATGGTAGAAAATACAGCTAAATGGAGCAAATGCATATTACAGACTTCCAATTCTAAGCAGCTCTCTAGCACTAAGCAAAATCCAATTCAGCACTAAGCATAAAAGGCTAACTGTAAAGAATGTCTAGGCAGGCAAGTTAAACACTAATTGCTCCTCAGAATAGATTGGCCAGTTTAGATTATATCAAAAAAGTAATAAACACCATTTTGAGCTTAAAACTAATGGGGAAAGAAGTCAGCCTAAATTGCAGCAACTTATTTTGCCTTTGGTTTACTTCAACTTCCTTGCAATTTCACTTGGATGGTTACTATAAACAGTATTATTAGAATCCAGAATTATTTCCAGTCCATCCTATGGTCTGTAAATCTGTAAGCAGAATTCTTTGGCTTCTATATAATTATCCATAGTATTTTACCCAGAGCCAAAAATTTTAGGTACTTAAAACAAGAAATAAATGAAAGAGTCTTCACAGCCTGTAGGGAACACAGAATTGTACTCAATGACAAGAGTAAATATACAGTTCAATGTTACAGGAAGCTGCAGCATGCACTTGTACAGGTTCTGGCAACAAACAGGGATTCAGAAATGGTTATGGCCACCTACTAGCTATGACAGAGATGACTCTGCTTCACCTCTCCAAGGTACAAAAAGTCTATGGTTTTGACTACCAAGGATATATTTAAGGATGTTAAGAAAATAAAAGCTCTGAAGGGTGTAGCATAGTCCCCCACAGAGAAGTGAATGCTTTTTCCTGTCATCCTTTTGCTCTCTGCCCAGGGTGAGATCATATCATAATGGCCATAAAGGGCAGAAAGCCACAGAATGGACCTTTCATTCAAATTCAACTTTAAGAGGCTTCTGCTTCACTTTTTCTTAAGTAACTTCCAACTGATACTAGAAGAAAGAGTCAGGGAATATGCATCACACCTTTTATATTCTTTTTGTCTTTATAATTACCACATTAATGCATTATTGGTTCACATCTTTATTTATTTGTTTGTTTGTTTGTTTAGCTATTTAGAGTTAATTTGAATTCTGGGTATCCAGGGAAGGGTAAGGGAAGAATGGGTGCAGAGAAAAGCAGTTCATATCTTTACTAAGGTATCAATATAAAAGGAGTTAAACTGTATCTAATTTACCTACATCATCTCTAAGATTTGGACATATGCAACCATCTAGATATCATTAACCATCTAGATATAGTTACCTCTCCTCAATGTATCTTTTGTCCCACTTGTGTTTAATTGAGTAGTGAGGAGCTATTTATTTTTATAAGAACACTTAATATAAGATCTGTCCTTTAGCAAGATTTGAAAGCCAGGCATGATGGTGCACTCAGCACTCAGGAGCAAGAGGCAGGTAGACCTCTGTGAGTTCAAGACCAGCCTGGTCTACAAAGCAAGTTCCAAGACAACCAGGGCTGTTACACAGAGAAATCCTATCTTGAAAAACCAAAAAACTAAAAAGTAAAGAAATTGAAGTGCACATAACCATATTTGTCAATCTAAGTACTGTTGCACAGCAGAACTTCAGAACTTAGTTATCTATTATATCTAAAATTTTACAAACATTTCCCCTACCCTCTAATCTGAGGAAAACATCACTATGTTTCCTACTTCTGATTTTATTAATTTATTTGCAATAACACTTGTAAGCAAAATTGTGCAATATTTATTATTGTGAGAATAAGGAGGGTTGTTTTATTTGGAGACTTTTGTTTGTTTGCTTTCTAAAAATGTTTATATTCTTTGGGTTTCATGACAATTATAAAGGCATAGATTTATCTTTATAAAGCTTTATCTCAGGAAAAGACATTTTTTCTTGAACATCTAGTGCCTGAGGGCAGGGCCCATGTCTAAAAAGAATCTAAAAAAATTCTCAAGAATGTGCCTGACAGCCAATAGATTCAAAACTTGCTTTCACACTAAATGTTTAACCAATAGTTTCCAAAAACTACTCTACTTCATATTTCTTTATTGAGTCCTAAAATGCCAAGACATGTAATACCCCACATACATATTTTTTTAAAAAAACCCTCTCACTCCTGAGCTCAGGGCGGAATTCCTTCCACTGCATTGGAATATAAACTTTTGGCAGTGCTAGCTTTTGGATGCAAGGAAGGGGATCGTACTTAGGATTCCCATACCTACTACTGCTAGACAGGTGAGAAAGTTTCCAGGCTCAGCAGGGGCCTGGTATCTGTAGATCCCAGGATTTGCAGAAGTGGCCAAGCCCTTATATGAGGCCACCATAAAAGTGCGGGGACTTCACTTGGATTGAGGACTACCAGTTGGGCTTTGACAAACTCAAACAAAGACTGCTCTCATCCCCAGCACTGAGTCTGCCAGATGAGACCAAACCATTTCACCTATATGTTGATAAAAGCAAAGAGATAACCAAGAGAGTCCTAACCCAAACACTCACAGCAGCTAGATTGTCACCTTGCCTCCACATAATAGCAGCTGTGGGCCAACTTGTCAAAGATGCTGACAAGTTGACCCTGGGACAGACCCTTACCATAATTACACCACACACACTTTAAAGAGTTTTCAAGCAGTCCCTGATCAGTGGCTGAGCAATGCCAAAATGACTCATTATCAGACTCCATCTTAACCCTGCAAGAATAACTTCCAGGTGTCCTCAACTCTGAATCCAGCTACTCTACTGCCCGTTCTGAACCTGGAAGCACCACTGTACAACTGCTCCAGGATCCTGGCCCAGGCACACAACATTTGGTCAGACTTGTGAGACATTCTATTGCCTGATGCAAAAGTTACCTAGTATACTGATGGCAACAGTTTCATAAAAGATGTTCAAAGGTATGCAGGAGTGTCAGTCACCACTGCAGAGGAGGTAATATAGACAAAGCCAATGTCCCCTGAGATTTCTGCCCAATGGGCATCTTCATAGCCCTAACTAAGGCATTAGAACTGGGGCAAGGGCAGATTAACTGGTAAACTTTTGCCATGGCACATATGCATGGGACAATAGACAGAGAGAGACTGCTGGCTGCCAAAACATTATCAAAAATAAAATAATATCCTGGCCCTCCTTAAAACTCTATGGTTACTCAAGAAATTGGTCATCATCCATTACCCAGGGTAGCAGAGAAGAGATAGACCCATCCCCAGGGTCAACAATGTTTCAGACAAAACTGCCCAGCAGGTAGCACCCCAGACTGATGTAGTTTTTGCACATGTATTAATAGACCCTGGGACTCCTAATCTACCAGAAAATCCTGGGTATACTGGAGAGCTACAGACAGTAAAATCATTTTCTCCTGAGCATCTGAAAAAGAGACTGCTTACCAAGATGCAGTGATCCTCTCATATAGAAACATGGAGAATGCAAGCCTTGTTTAGACAGTCAAGAATAAAAATCAAAGATGTACAACAAAAAATTATAAACTTTATCAACAACTAAAGCCTGTTAGCTCACCAATGCTGTCACCAACCCTAAAAATCCCTAGGTCTCAACTCAAGGAGAAAAAGTCTTGAGCCTATAAAAGTAGGCTTCACTATAATGAAACCTGTCATATATGGTTACAGGTATCTGCTAGTATTTTTAGATACTTCTTCAGAATAGAAAGAGGCATTTCCCACCAAAAATAAGATGGTATAGATGGTGGCAAAATAGTAACTTGAAGATATCCTGCCCAGGTGTGGATTTCTAACCATGATAGGGTCAGACAATGGGATGGCTTTTGTGTCCAAGGTAGGTCAGAGTTTAACCACCTCTCTAGAAAGTGATTAAAAGTTGCATTTTGCGTAGAGACTCCAGAGTTCAGGGAAAGTAAAAAAGATAAACTGTACTTTGAAAGAGATCTTAACTAAATTGGCCTTCAGTGAGACTGGTACAGACTGAGTAGCTCTCCTTCCCTGTTCCTTACATAGGACTCAAAACTTCCATTAGTAGATGGGGTTAATCCCATTTAAAGTTATTTTTGAAATTACCTGTACCATCATCCCCAACCTTCACATGGATTTGCTGGCATAACTAGATGATCAAGATCTTCTTGATGCTATACAAGGGGTCCAGTGCGACCCAAGCTCAGGGCCAACTATAAATCTGGTGTTCCCCCTGAAGCCCACAGGTTTCAAACAGGAGACTGGGTCTATATTAAGAGACATCACCTAGAGTCATTAAAACCGAGGTGAAAAGGACCCTACGTTGTTCTGCTGTCCACACTCACAGCCATCAAAGTTGATAGCATCATCACCTAGATCCACCATTCCCGTGTCAGGCCAGGGGACCCCTTCACACTCAAAACAGATTTCCAGAATAAAAGATAAAAAAAACTTCAAATGATTCAGACAACCCACTTCAAACTGCAAATGTGGTGAAAGCAGCAGCATAACTCCTACTAATAATTTTACCTTCTGAGACTAGAGCCTCAAAAATTTCATGCATACCTTAAAGTTAGACCTAGATAAAACTAAAAGACGTGAGATTCTCACAATTAAAAACTCTCAGAGACCAGTCAGTGGGGGAAGTGTGAAGGCATAGATTTACCTTTACAAAACTTTATCTCAGGGAAAACCATTTTTCTAGAACATCTAGTGCCTGAGGACAGGACTCAGGTTTAAAAAGAATCTAGCAGAAAAATCTCAGGAATGCACCTGACAGCTAATAGATTCACATCTTGGTTTCATGCCAAAAGTTATGCCAGTACATTCAAAACTTGGTTTTGGGACAAAAGTTTAACCAATAGTTTGCAAGAATTACTCTACCTCATATCCCTTTATTCAATCCTGAAATGTCAAGATGTGTAACAGCACACTTACACATTTTTTTTTTCTTTAAAACTCTCTTACCCATAAAATCAGGTCCAAATTCCCTCTACCCTATCAAAACATAGGTTTTCAGTCTAAGTTCAAACCTGACCAAAAGAATAAATTGACCCTTGTGTGTTTACATTAGAATTCAGCTTCCTTGTGATCTTTGGGGGGTCTTTTGTGTTACAACAATTATGTTGCCTTAAATGCCAAAAATTTTTATGAGGCTGATTAGTATTCCAATGTATATGTGTAACATATCTTTTTTATCCATGTTTTGATGAGCGCTCAGGTTGCATATAGATCTTAAATACTAAGAATAATACTGGAATAAACAAGAGATTATATGAATATTTGAGATCCTAATTCCAGGTTCTTTATGCAAACTCACAAAAAGTATGTATCACCAGAGAAGTTCCATGTTAATTTGTGAAATCGCCCTACTATTTTCTTTACCACGGCACTATTTAATATTCACACCAATGAGCTCCAAGGGCTTTGACTTTCCCATATCCTCACCAACACATGTCTTTCATGTCTTCATCTTATTTTTATTATAACCATATAGATACAGGCTTGTGTTTTCTTAGAGTTTTAGTTTGGCTTTTCCTGGTAACCAGTGAATTTGTACATTATTAAATGTGTTTTGAGCCATTTGTATGTTTTCCTTCAAGAACTCTATTACCAAATCCTTGGTTCATTATTTAACCAGGCTATTTAGGATGCTTTCTATTGAGTTATAAGAGTTTATTTTGAAAATTAATGTATTACCAGCTAGACACATATTTGTGAACACTTTCTCTCATTCTATAATTGCCTTTTTGCTCTGTTGTTTACTGTGAACTGCTCCACTCCCAGTCATTGCCTTTTGTTGTGGTGGAGAAGAAGAAGAAGAAGAAGAAGAAGAAGAAGAAGAAGAAGAAGAAGAAGAAGAAGAAGAAGAAGAAGAAGAAGAAGAAAAGGAGAAGGGGGGACAAGAAACATTTTCTCTACAATGTCTTCTGAAGTGTCACCATTCCAGCAAGTCTTATGTATAAAACTAAGTCATTAATATTTGTAGAAGAGGTAAATTGGGCCCATAGCCTGGTCACATGTATATTTCTAAGTTTCTCAACATCACATGACCAGGAAACTATATATGTTCAATTATGTTTTCCTAACATCATTTTTAGAATTTGACTGACTTATATTAGTTTGTTTCTGCATTTGTTTTTTTTATTTTTATGTTTGTCTTCATACCAAAATATTTTAAAATATATTTATTTTGCATCCTGACCACAGTTTTCATTCCCCTTTCTTCCCCATGCCCTCCCCCTACCTTCCCTCTGCCCTCTCCATCTACTCCTTCTCTATTTCTGTTCAGAAAGCAGTAGGCCTCCCATTGATATTAACAAATTATGAAATATCAAGTAACAGTAGGACTAAGCATGTCCCTTTGTATTAAGGTGGGATGTAGCAACCCAGTATGAGAAATATGATCCCAAAAACATTAAGCACCACTCCTGCTCCCACTGGTACGAATCCTGCAAGTGGACCAACCTATACACCTGTCACATATATGTAGAGGACCTAGGTCAGTCCCACACAGGCTTCCTGATTGTCAGTTCAAATTCTTTGAGTTTCTATGAGCCCAAGTTATTTGATACTGTGGGTTTTCTTGTGATATCCTTGACCTCGCTGGCTCATACAGTCCTTCTTTCCTCTGTTTGGAAGAATTTCTTGAGCTCAGTCTAATGTTTGGCTGTGCTCCTCTGCATTTGTTTTCAGCCGTTACTGGATGAAGCCTCTCAGATTACTACTGCGGTAGGCACCAATCTTTAAGTATAGCAGAATATCATTAGGCATCATTAGGTTGACATTGTTTTCTCCAATAATGATTGGTTCTATCCTAAGCCTCTGGGCCAACCAGTATTTGTCAGAGGCAATTCATTCTGGTAGTATAGAACTCAGGCTAGACCAGTCATTGATTGGCTACTCCCACAATCACCATGTCATTATTACCTCAGCACATCCTATAGTTAGGACAGACAAGTTGGTCTAAGGATATGTGGCTGGATTGATGTTTCAATCTCTCCACTGGAGGTTTTGCCATATCATGGGAGATGGCCAGTTCAAGCTACATATCCAGTTCAGCTAGGAGTCTTTGCTGATCTTTGAAGGTCTGTATAGAATTGTGTTGGGATTTTAATGGTGATTGCACTGAGTTTATAGATTGCTATTGGTAAATTGGCAATTTTTACCATGTTAATCCTACCAGTTAAGAAACATGGAATATCTTTCTATTTTCTGATATCTTCTCCAACTTCTTTCTTCAAAGACTTAAAGTTCTTGCCATACAGCTCTTAATTTGCTTGATTAGAGTTACCCAAGATATATTTTAGTATTTGTGGCAACTGTGAGGAGTGTTGTTTCCCTTATTTCTTTCTCATTTGTATATAAGAGGGATACTGACTTGGGTTTTTTTTTCATTAATTTTGTATCCAAACACTTCATTAAAGGTGATTATCAGCTGAAGAGTTTCCTGGTAAAACTTTTTAGATTGCTCATATCTGCCATCATATCATATTCACATGATGATATTTTGACTCCTTTCCAATTTGAATCCCATTGATCTTCTTTTCCTGTCTTATTGCTCTAGATAGATCTTCAAGTACTATATTAAATAGATGTGGATAGGATGAACAGCTTTGTCTTCTACCTGATTTTAGTAGGATTGCTTTTATTTTCTTCCCCATACTGCATTCCAGAGTGGCAGAACAAGTTTATACTCCAACCAACAATGGAGGAGTATTCGCCTTGCCCTGCAAACACTCCAGCACAGGCTATCATCTGTGTCTTTTATCTTAGCCAAATTGGCAGGTGTAAAGTGATATCTCAAAGTTGTTTTGATTTGCATTTTTCTGATGGCTAAAGATATTGAGCACTTTTTCAAATGCCTTTCAGCCATTTGTAATTTTTCTGCTGAGAATTTCCTTTTTAGTTCTGAAACCCACTCTTTGAGTGGGTTATTCAAGGTTTTGCACTCAAGTTTATTGAGCTCTATATATATTTTAGAGATTAGTCCTCTGTCACTTGTAGGGTTGGTGAAAATCTTTCCCCATTCTATAGACTGTTGTTTTGTCTTATTGATTGTGTCCTTGGCTTTACAGAAGCTTCTCAGTCTCAGGAGGTCCCACTTACTGATTGTTGTTCTTACTGTCTGTCTACTGGTGTTATATTTAGGAAGTGGTCACTTGTGTCAATGCTTTGGAAGATATACTTCCTTTTCTATCAAATTCAGTGTGGCTGGGAATATGTTGAGGTCTTTGATCCACTTGGATTTGAGTTTTGCACAGGGTGATAGGCTTGGATCTACTTACTACCATACAGCTATTCAAACATCATTTGTTAAAGATACTGCTTTTTACCATTGAATACTTAGGGACTCTTTGCCAAAGATCAGGTGTTCATAGGTTTTTGGGTTTATGTTGGGATCTTCAATTCATTTCCATTGATCCACAAGTCTGTTTTAATGTCAGTACCAGGCTGTTTTTATTACTGTAGCTATAGTATAATTGAAGTCAGGGATAGTAATGCCTCCTGAGGTTCTTTTGTTGAGCAAAATTGTTTTGGCAAACCTGGCTTTCCTGTTATTCCAAATGAAATTGAGTATTGTTCTTTCAAAGTCTATAAAAGATGGTATTATAATTTTGATAGGAAGTGCATTGAATCTGTAGATTGCTTTTGGTAGATTTGCCATTTTTACTATGTTGATCCTACCTATTCAGAAACATGGGAGAGCTTTCCATTTTCTAATATCCTCTTCAAATTTTTCTTCTGAGATTTAAAGTTTTTGTCAAATAGATCTATTACTTCTTTGGTTATGGTTACTCCAAGGTATAGAATGCTACTTGCAGCTATTATAAAAGGTTATTGTTTCCCTTATTTCTTTTTCAGCCCTTTTATCTTTAGTGTATAGGAAGGCTACTGATTTTTTTGAGTTAATCTTGTATCCTGCTACATTGCTGAAGGTGTTTATCAGCAGTAGATGTTCCCTGGTAGAATTTAGTGGATCACTTATGTATACAATCATATCATCTGTAAGTAGAAATAGTTTAACTTCTTTTTCAATTTTAATCCCCTTAATCTTCATTCCTTCTCTTATTGCTTTAGTTAAAACTTTGAGAACTATTGAATAGATAAGGGGAGAGAGGACATCCTTGTCTAGTTCCTGATTTTAGTGGGATTGCTGTGGCTTTTTCTCCATTTAGTTTGATGTTGGCTGTCAGCTTCTTGTAAATCACCTTTATTATATTTAGACAATTTCCATGTATGCCTGATCTCTCCAGGACTTTTATCATAAAGGATTGTTGCATTTTGTCAAAGGCTTTTTCAGCATCTAAGGATATGATCATGTGGTTTTTTTTCCTTCAGTTTGTTTATATGATGGATGGCATTTACAGTTTTTCATATGCTGAACCATCCCTGCATTTCTGGGATTAAGCCTACTTGATCATGGTGGGCAATATTTTTTATATGTTGTTGTATATGGTTTGCCAGAATTTTGTTGAGAATTTTTACATCAATATTCATGAGGGAAATTGGTCTGTAATTCTCATTCTTTGTAGTATCTTTCAGTGGCTTGAGTATTAGGGTAATTGTGGCCTCATAAAAAGAGTTTGGCAATATTCCTTCAGTTTCTACTCTATTATAAGTTTGATGAGTGTTGATATTAGTTCTTCTTTGAATGTCTAGTAGAACTCTACACTGAAACCATCTGGACTTGGGCTTTCTTTACTTGGGAGACTTTTAATGACAGCTTCAATTTCCTTTAGAGTTATAGGTCTGTTTAGGTATTTAATCTGATCTTGATTTAATTTTGGTAAATGGTACCTGTCTAAAACCTGTCCATTTCTTCTAGGTTATCCATTTTTGTGGAGTATAGATTTTCAAAGTATGACCTGATAATTGTCTGGATTTCCTGGGGGTCTTTTGTTATCTTCAACTTTTCATTTCTGATTTTCTTAAATTGGATACTCTCTCTCTCTCTCTCTGATTTTTGGTTAATTTAGTTAAGGGTTTATCTATCTTGTTGACTTTCTCAAAGACTCAACTCTTTGATTCATTGAGTCTTTGTATTTTTCTTTTTGTTTCAATTTTATTGATTTCAGCTCTAAGTTTAATTATTTCCTGCCATCTACTCCTTCTAAGTGAGTTTTCTTCTAACTGTTCTAAAGTTTTCAGCTGTGCTGTTAATTCTCAAGTGTAAGATTTCTAGATTTTTTATTTAGTCATCTAGTGCTATGAATTTTCCTCTTAAGACTGCTTTCATTGTGTCACATAAGTTTGGCTAAATTGTAGATTAATTTTCTTTAAATTCTAGGAAGTCTTTGATTTCTTTCTTAATTTCTTCCTTGACCCAGAGGTGGTTAAGCTGAGTGATGTTGAGTTTCCATGAGTCAGTTTGCTTTCTGTGATTTTTGATGTTGAACTCTACCTTTAGGCCCTGATGGTCTGATATGTTACAAGGGATTATTTCCATTTTTTGCATCTATTGATATTTGCTTTATGTGGTCAGTTTTAGAGAAAGTTTCATGTGGTGCTGAGAAACATGTATATTCCTTTGAGTTTGGGTAGAAGCTTCTGTAAATATCTATTAAATCCATTTGCATCATAACCTCTGTTGGAACCCTTATTTCTCTATTGAGTCTCTGTCTGGTTGACATATCCCAGGGTGAAAGTGGGATATTGAAATCTCCAACTATTAGGTTGTGAGAACTGATTTGGTATTTGAGCTTTGGTGGTGTTTCTTTAACATAGATAGGTGCCCTTATATTAGGGGCATAAATATTCAGGATTGAAATCTCATCATGATCAATTTTTATTTAGATGAATAAGTAATGTCAATCCTGGACTTTTTTAATTGATTTTAGTTTGAAGTCTATTTTGTTAGATATTAGGATGGTAACTCCAGCTTGTTTCTTAGGGCCATTTGATTGGAAAATCTTTTCCCAGCCCTTTACTCTGAGCCTGTGTCTGTCTTTAAGGCTGAGGTGTGTTTCTTGTATGCAGCAGAACGACGCCTTCTGTTTTTGTATCCTTCAGGTTAGTGTGTGCCTTTTTATAGGTAAATTGAGTCTATTGATATTAAGGTATATTAGTGACCATTGATTAATATTTCCTGTTATTTTTGTTGGCAACTCATATGTGTTTCCTTCCTTTGGTTTTTATTCTGTGAGATTATTGATTTTTTTTTTGTGGTTTCATTGGTGTATCTGGAGTCCTTAGGTTGGAGTTTTCTCTCTAATGCTTTCTGAAGGGCAAGATTTGTGGATAGGTATTGTTTAAGTTTGACTTTGTCATAAAATATCTTGTTTACTCTATCTATGGTGATTGTTAGTTTTGTTGGATACAGTAGTCTAGGTTAGCAGCCATGCTCTTTTAGTGTCTGTATAACTTCTGACCAAGACCATTTTTTTTTTTCATTGTTTCCATTAAATAGTAAGGTGTTATTATGATGGTTCTGCCTTTATAGCTTAGTTGGCCCTTTTCTTTTGCTGCTCTTAAAATTTTTTCTTTGATCTTTATGTTTTGTGGCTTGATTCTTATGTGGCAAGCAGTCTTTGGTGAGCTCTAATCTATTTGATGTTCTGTAATCTTTTTATATCTTTATAGGAATTTCCTTCTTTAAGTTGGAAAAGTTTTCTTCTATGATTTTATTGAATATAATATCTGTGCCTTTGATCTGTTCCTATTATTCTCAGTTTAGATCTTTTCATGGTGTCCAAAATTTCCTTAACATTTTGTGTTATGGCTTTTTTTTGTTTCAGTGTTTTCTTTGGCTGATTTATCTATTTCTGCTATTGAATCTTCCACTCCAGAGATTCTCTCTTCCATCTCTTGGATTCTGTTAGTTATACTTGTATCTGTAGTTCCAGCTCCTTTCTTCAGACTTTCTATTTCCACCTTTGCCTCATTTTGTGCCTTTTTTATTGCTTCTATTTCAATTTTTAGTTACTGGAATGTTTTTTTTTTTATTTTTTGGTTTTCCTTTTTTTGGTTTTCTTTATTTTCTTTCAGAATGTGTTCATCTCTTCCAATTTTTTGTTTATATTTTCTTCTATTTCTTTAAAAGAAATTTTTATATCCTCTTTTAAGGCTTCTATAATCTTCATAAAGATGTTTTTGCTTTTGTTTCCTTCTGTTTCTTCTTCATTGCTCTGTTCAGGTCTGGGTGTTGTAGGACCACCAATTTCTTTTGGTTTTGCCTTATTGTTCTTTATATTGTTATATGTATTCTTGCACTGACATCTATCCATGCCTTCAGTGGTTCACAATTAGCTTCTAGTCAGCTGTGGCTATAGTGCTTGTTTGTCTCCTGTCTGCTCTGAGCAAGGGGTATGCTCAATCTCTGACTCCACTCTGGACATGGGTCTGAGTTTCGAATACATCAGTCCTTCTCTGGTGATGCAGGTTGTCCTGAAGTGGGCCCTGGCCTTGGAAGGTCCCTTTTTTTAGGGGTTGCTGGAGTAGGCCCCCTCATAGCTAAATCATAGGGCCTGTGTGCTAACAAGAGTCTAAGATCAGACCCTTGGTTGTGACCCTGGCCCCAGAGAAGGATTCTCTGGATGGGCAGCTCAAGAACTGAAATCTGCTCACCTCTGGCTCTGTTCTGGACCTTATATAAGAATTTAAAGCTGATTTTTCTCCACTTTAAAAGCTTAATTCTTTAATTAACTGAAAAAAAATGCATATGGTATAAAATTCAGTCTTTAATTTATGCTGAAGTTTTCACATTAGTCTTTTGTTTTCATCAACTTCACAGTAGTGTATTTTCCAGAAAATAAAACACTCTTATTTGAAGAGTGTAGAGTAATGGGGTTTGCAAGACTCATACAGATTAGTGTAACTAGTGCAACCAAGGAGCAATGAAGCTTTTCATTACTCCTAATGATTCCCTAATGCTTTTCTCCTGTCGTTTCTCTACCCTCAACCTCATTCACTCCAAGCAAGAGCCCATCTGACTGTTATCTATATACATTAATTTTATCTTTTCTAGAACAGCATGTAAATGGAATCATTACATACTTAGGTGTTTTGTGCTGACACTTCATTGAGCTTAATGTCATTGAGACTCATTTCTGAGTCTCAATTTCTATTATCAATAATTCATGTCTTCTCAGTGCTGGGCAGTTTTCTACACATGGATATTACAGTTTATCAGATCACCTGGTAAGAGACATTCAGGTTGTTTTTAGTTCAGGGGTCTATGAATAAATTTCTCTGGGAATTTTTATATAACTTATTACATAAGCATTTATTCTCAGACTGCTTTATAAGTAGAACTTCTAAATTTCTGATGAAATTTGCATAACCTTCTAAGAAAATGCTTACATGGTTCTCCCAAGAGTCTGCAACATTATGTTCACTCTAGTAATAAATACAATATCCAGTAGCTTCCTCCCTGAACCTGAACTTGAGATAATCTTTAGGGATTTGTGTTCTCATTGCTTTTTGTGAGAATTAGTTTTTATTAATGGTTTAGTTTGTTCTCTGTGATAAGTTGGCAAACATCTTTTTATATATGTATTGGCTATTTTTATTTTATTTGATGAAGCATATTATAGTGTTGTCTTATAAACATGTACAGTAAAAGATCTGTTTTCTTGATAATCTTTGGTCAAATATTTGTATTGGTAATACTGTCTTCCTATTTGTGACTTTTCTTTTATTATTGTATTTTATTTTTGTTTGGGGGCAATGTTTACCTTTAATCTTCTAAATAGTTTGTAGTGTCAAAACAAATATTGGGCTGGACATTTGAGACACTAAAAATGACTTTCTTTAAAAGTACTGATATATGACAGAAAATCAAAAACAATCTGAAGGCAGCCCTGTTGAAAGCAAGATTTTAAGAAGCTAATGAGGAAACCACAAGGCATCTGTGTCTGCTAATTTGTCTTATCCTAGTGAAATGTAAGTGTTCTCATATATTTAGGCTAAAGGTAGTTTTGCAATAAAATCAGTCTCCACCCACATGCCACACTCTGATGAAAAGAATGAAAGAGAGGTGGCTACCACCTTAATGATTATACTGGAAGGAGATGAAGCTCAGGTCCATTGTAAAACTGAAAAGGGTGTTTTTAAAAGGCTTTTTATCTCAAAGGTAGACAGAGAATTTGGAAGAAAAAGAGCAAGGGCAGAACTGATGCAAACATAATCCTCAGTTATAAAATTCTCAAAAAAAAATTTAGCTTTTAAAAAAAAAATGACAGGAAATGTAATCTAAAGCAAATATGCTGTGGAAAGAAGAGAGGCCACCACTTCCAGACCTACAGTTGGAAAGAAATGTCAGGAGCTGGGGAGAAAGAAGCCCCATGGGAGTTTCAAGGTGAGTAAAACATTAAGGTCCCTCTCTGGCTAAAAGAGGGTAGAGAAGTCTGATTTTTGTGAGTTCCAAGTTATCAGCAATAATTCTTTATGCATTTAGTGTTGTCAAATACACAGAAACAAAAAACTTTATCCTAAGGTTACAAACTGTACCCTCTGATTTTCCTATAGAGTTTACAATTATAACTTTTTATTTTTGTCTCTAATTCATTTGTAATTATCTTTTAATAATTACATAGGCAAAAGTTAAAATTAATTGTTTTTCCTACATAGCTATTCTAATGTGTCTAGGTCATTTATTAAAAACTACCTTTCTGTTTAATTAACATATTTTTAAATGTTTACTTATTTATTTACTTACTTATTTATTATGTATACAGTGTTCTTTCTGCATGAATCCCTGAAGGCCAGAAAGGAGCATCCGGTCACACTACAGATGGCTGTGAGCCACCATATGGTTGCTAGAAATTGAACTCAGAATGTCTGGAAGAGCAGGTAGTTCTCTTTACTTCTGAGCCATCTCTCCAGCCCAATAATTATTCTTTCAATAATAGACCAGTTTTCCACCTACTTTCTACTATTTCTGTCATGATTCTGTCCCATTAATAATAAGATGCTGTTTCAATTGCCATAACCTTAAACAGAGAAAATTTGTTTCATACATAAATGATGGTCATATACTGTAGAGGCATCAACATTTTTTCTATCTTTTAAAAACATGCTGCTATTATACTATATTTCTAGTATTACAGCATAAATTGATTGATAGATTAATTTTTACAAATAAAAACTGATTCTTGAAATATTTAAAGATTTATTTATTTTGTGTTTGGATGTTTTGCTTGTATGCATATATGTATGTTCACTAATGCCTAATGCCATTGGAGGTCAGAAGGGGGCATTAAATCCTTGAAACTTGAGTTGTAGATGGTTGTGATTAGTCATGTGGGTGCTAAGAGTAGCACCTGAGTCCTCTGGAAGGGTAGTCTGTTCTTTTAGCCAGTGAATCATCACTCCAGAGCCCAACTGTTAAAATTTCTTATTAAGATAAAATTAAATCTACAAAACTAGAGGCAAGCTGACCTCTTATAAGATTTTAATTTCCCAATCTAAGACCATGGTATGTCTTTCCACTTACTTATGCCTCCTTTAACTTCTCTCAGTAAAACTTAATTCATTCTAGTTTGCAGTGCTTACATATTTATTATTGAATTTTCCTCAGTTTTGATTATAATTTTACAATTATGGTTACAACGTTTATCATTAGCATGTGCTACTATAACTGGACTTTCATAAAGGCGATAATGGGTAGAATAGAATCTTTTTTAAAAACCTGTTTTAACCTTCAACATTGCTAAGAATGGGAGCTTTTACAGATAAAATCAATAGAAACTTATCTTTGATTTCAGATGGACCCTTAATACAAAACCTGGTGTCATATAAGAAAACAAGGACACAAAAAATGCTCATAGTCCATGAGAAGACAGAGATTGAGATGAATGTGATCCCTGAAGCCAATGGACTCTCAAAGATCAGGAAAAGTCTTTTCCAAAGTTGTTACAGAAGCTCACTCTATTATACTTTCATTGACTAAAACAATAATAAAATGAATATAAACTTCTTATGAATGTATCACCTGATACCTGGGCATGCACTTTGCAAGTAGTCCATCTTGGCGTGTGTACTAGCTATCAGTTTATTGCTTCCTAGTTCCAAATTCATATCTGTTTGTCCTATATTCTAGATAAGACTGGAGCTTATAAACATTTCTCCCTTATTAACTGGACAATTCTGGGATTTATCAGTAAATATTAAGTGCTAAGGTTAGAGAGAAGAACTTCCTCTCTTAGTTCTTTGAGTTTTTCTCCTTCCTACTCAGTGACATGCTACAAGTCCAAAGATGCTTATTCTTCAGTTTCTTTGACAGCTGGCTATACATCAGTTTCATCCTTGTATGTCATCAAGGACCTGTAAAGCCAGCAAATCCTATCCTCATGTTCCCCATGGGGTCAGAATTGCACTAGTGGTAGAAATGGACATCCCAAAACAAACAGCTCTCTCTTTTTCAATTTAGCCATGTTTCCTTGACCCTACAGCCAGTAGCCACTCAATTTCTAAGAGTCTTGTGCTACACATTTTAGAAGTTATCAGCTTTGGCAAATGAATAGTTGCTTGTATAAAATATTACCTACATAATAGAATAACATTTTATAGTATGAAAAAATGGTAAACAGAACTGTATAAACAAGAATACCCTACAATATCTTTTGTAGAAGATATAAAATGAAGAAAAATACATTTCACATAAATAAAACCAGAATTTACTACTAGCAGAGAGTTTATGCATGGCAGATAAAAGGCATATTCCCCCAAGTAAAAATAATAATAGAAACTTTAATAATCATAAATAATGGAAAAGTAAAAAATAACAAGTGAAAATAGTATTAAAAATTCTAGTTTCAAATAAATTATATAAAAGGTCACCAAGTATCCAAAGCAAATATAACAACAATGTCTGGTGGGATCTTACTGTTTTTTAAAAAAAAGGGTATAATGTATGACATGGCTAGCAAAAAAGATGGAGGAGGAAGGCTGGGAACACACAGCTGGAAATTCATTACATCTGTGCTATGGTGCTATTTGAAGATAATGTCATTGATTTTAAAAAGGCATACAAATTTGCGTAATAAAACATAGCTATATCCAAATTTTAGTACAGATACTTTCTATGGGTTAATACTAAATAGAAAAAACTCAACATTCTCTCACATATGGAAAAGGTAAACAAATTATAGGATATGCTGCTTCACAATAAGAAGGAGCAAAATTTTCATTCATGCAATTGAATGAATGAATCACAAGTTCACTAACCTAAGTGAAAGAATCCACTCAACAAAATCACACCCTGTACTTTTACAGAATATTCTGCAAATGGAAAAATGATAGAGATGGCAAGCAGATCAGGGGTTGCCAGGGCTATAGCTCAGAAGAGGGGTGTTAGCAGTAGAGGAGGTTTTTAGGGGTGACAGGCTTAGCCTATATTTCAATTATGGTGAAGGGGGTTGTACATCTGAGTGTGTATTTACCGTAGTATAAATACTTAGTATTTACCAAAACTCACAAAAACACTCACCAAAAGTTGTGAATCTTAATATATAAGGTATAAGACTATCTTGTTTTATATTTGTATCATATTTTTATATGAAGCAGAGTTGAAGGCAATATTTTAAAAAATAAGACAGGTTTAAGTATGAGAGTTAGAAGAGAGAACTCCACTTATAATTTGTTTGTTGGTACAATTCTAAGACGTGGCTAGAGAAAACATTGTCTACCACAAGATCATCTCAACCCACGTAGCAAGAATGATGTAGTAGGGTGTGTGTGTGTTAGAGCAAGCATCCATACCCATGATCAGCGATACTTCAAGAGAAAAAATATCATTTCAGAATCTAGTGAGTCTAACCCCAAACTCACTGCTACCTGTGATCTATCACAGGAATGGAAAACAAATATTTCTGGTAGGCATCTCCAAATATGAGTCATCTATTCTCTCTTGTAGGAGTTTTAAAATTTATCACTAAGTTAAAATGGGTCATCCATGGGAGCAGTCTACCTATACAGCATCATTGTGACCTCTACAAATTGATGTGATTGAATTGCTTTTAGAGATCTATAGGTTGCAGAGATGATAAGAAAAAAAATGTAGCTCAGTGATTTTGTCAAGAGATTTGGCACAGGGTGTCTTCTTTCTCAACATAATATACAATGTGCCTCACTGGTCAACATGTATGACAAGAAAGCAAGACTGACCTTATTGTCATACTTTTTATTCAGTGCTATAAATATTAAAGACGAAGCCTAGCTCTGTATCAGCTACAGCTGAGGGTTTGAGAGCAGACACTTCTGATCTTGATCATGCATGAGCCACCCTACTGAAAGTCACTTCACGCCCTTCCTTGGCTCTCACCACATCACAGTTTTCAACTCTCATTAACTCGATCAATTATGCTGCTTTATACTAATACTACTTCAGAAAATCTGAGATATAAATAAATTCAATATCTGTATGTCTGTTGACTAGTGATTGGTTTCATTGTGAGCTAAATAAAGCAAAAGCAAGCCTTGTGTTTTACCTGTGCAGTTAAATGTTAAAGAGACAGGAAAGAATGCAAGTGACAGATGCTTTTGTCTATACTTCATATCTCTCTAGAGAATTACCAACAAATTCATCAGCTTCAAAAATAAATACAAGTATTTCCATTAAAGTCTTTCTGTTCCTCCAGAGCAAAGCCAGTTTAGTGCTTATTCTAGCAAAAGTAGAATTAGAAAATCATCAATACGTGATGAATCAGTCATAGAAAATAAAGCTGAGGAAAAATGATATTTATCAGATTAATGGAATGTAGTTTATCACAAACTCATTTTTATATTTCCAGCAATGCATAACCTTGCCCTTCTCCATAAAGACTTCATTCTGCCCAGAATACCCTGATAGCCAGTCAAAGGAATACAATGGGCTGCCTGACTGATTACACCCTGGGAATATTTATGTAATTTTGACTACAGCAAAATACTTAAGAGGATACAGAAGATAACGTAGTGGAAGACAGGCCTGATGTAAGTCACTTGTAGTCTTTGACATCTCCTAAATCATAGTGTAAGGTTAGTTGGTGACCAAAATTCTTCAACCATTGGCAGCTTTGTAAAGACTGTATTATCCTCTTAAGTGAACTGTCAAATTTGGAAGCTTTATTACTTGACCTATCAACTATATTACTTTTAAGTCCATCACCATCTAATAAACATTACTGACCAATATTATGATTTTATTTTACATATATTGCTTTTAGCTGAGTTGAAAGCAACATTAAATGTCAGGTTCACTGTCTCAGGCCAAAGCTCAAGCCAGCAATGTTCCTCTTCCAACTTTTTGTCTTTTGAATGAATTCTTTTTCAAATATTAAAAGGACACATTTTCCTTTTGGAAAAATACAGCAATTGCTCACTTTTTACAAATTGTGCCAATTTTTAGTTTTAAAGAAACAAAGAGGTCTCCTCAATTTTTTATTTCTATGTTAAGACTGCATCACAAAAAGGAATCTCATGCAACATGAAGCTTTCTTTGTTAATTTTACAATTCACATGAACAGGAGAAGTCCACATCCATAGTCAGAGAGCATAGAGCATCAGGTATTGTGAAAACGCATCATAATACACATTTCAGCACAGCTTTGGTCCTCATCAGAATCCCAGCTTTGAAACATTTACCTGGTACCTTCTGTGTAGCCCGTTCTTTTATTGCAGAGTAATGTGTGGGCACTAATCTTAAGTCAAAAATCAATTCTGCTATCATGAATCTTCCTGGAAGTCTCCGTCCAGGAGAAAACAGGTACTTTTTTTTTATTAGGTTTCTTCTAAGATGTATAACAAAGTGGAGAATGTTACTCACTAGCAAGTGTAATAATCCTAAAATGCGGCACTGTAAATCTACCATGGGAAAACTGTACAGATACTCTCCCTCTTTGTTTTTATTTATAACTTGTGGGCCATGTCCTAACAAAAATACTGTGCTGTAGGCATAATGAAAGTGCTCGGAAGCATAACTAAAGTTTAAAATGTTATAGCAGTTGAAAAACAAAACTCACGAAAGCAGAGCTGACACTTTCTCCCCAAACAAAAGCCCCAAGTATCCAGATGTCAATGTCAATCCTCAAAATATATGCACAGAAAATGTGGATTCACCCAAAAGTCTGCAGCATTGCTAATATATATATGTCCCACAGCTGGAGAAGAGTTAAAAGAAAAAGCCTGTTTCTGTTTTGAATTTTGTTCAGGATTGTGCTTTGATTTAGCAGAGAAGGAATGAAAATTGTAACAAGCCAATTGAAGTCTCTCAGTAAGGTAACAAATACTAAATGTTTTATAAACCCAAGGATATTTTGCTCAATTTAAACAAATATCTTGATATAATACTTAAAGTATGTTTAAATTTTTCCTTTATTTTTGAAAATTTCATAGATGCATACATTGAAATATCATATCTATTACCATTTTCCTCCAACTCTTCCCATATTCTCCCGTCATTCCACATCCCTGTAACATGCTTTTTTATAAAATATCCTACTATGACTTGTTGGTGTTGACCATATGTGCATGGCTGCAGCACCATTCATTAGGGCATGAGAAACCTATCAGTTGCCATACCCTCAATAATAAATTAATAAATTCTCCTCCAGAAGTTGTTCCCTTCCAAAAGCTGTTTTGTATACAACAAGCCCAGAGATTATCTAAAGCAGGATTTCTGTCTTAATCTTGTGGACGTTTTGTAAAAGTCACCACAGCTGCTGTGAGTTCATAGTTGTGGCAGCCACAGCATCTCCAGAAGAGGGCATTTCACGGCACTCCTCCCCATTTCCTGACTCTTGCATGCTTTTCCCTTCCTTACTCTAATGTTCCCTGAGACTGTGAGGCACAGTAGTTAGCATAAGTACCCTATTCAGTGCTAGAGACCATTCCCAACTTTCCAACTAATTATTCACCTCTCTGTAGACTGTTTTTCATTGAAAAAAGAGGTTTCTCTGCCAAAGGCTGAGAGTAGTCTGGCTCTGTGGTGTAAACATAATGTTTAGAAGAAGATTTGACACCATGACCATTTCACAAAATATCCATACTACGTACCGTGAAGGATCTCATGACCTCATAGCCATGGGCTTTTGATCACAATCAAGTATAGAATCTTCTCCTTTGAAGTAACCCTAAAATCTGGTCAGCAAGTAGCTATTCCATAACAGTTGCATGGCTATTATGCCATTAAACACATCTTGCCTGAAAGGTCAGAACAGTAGCATATTATTTTAGACTTTAGATAGAAAAAAACCTAAACATTAAATGACAATGACAATATAAAAATATTCTTATTAATATGATATTATTTTAACTTTTCTAATAATTCACATTTTATTCCCTTATTCACCACAAGATTTAAAATAAAAAAACTATAGCACAATTGAGACTAAGGGAGAAAATGTAACAGTTAATAATTAAAATAAGCAATATTTGTAAGAGCCAGAGTTCTGAGCATTGTCTATTAAAAGATTTATTTTAGCAAGCAAATGTTACCCACTGTGTGTGAAGACAGAGAAGTGAAATCTAAAAGAAGAGTGTTGTAATGGGTTCTGGCCCAGACTTTCCAGGCCTAGACCAGAGATTTAGTCTCACTCTCAGCCCCACTTTGCCTCAAATAATCACACACAGGCTTATTTTATGCTGATTAACCTAGGGCCCAGGCATATAATTTGCTAACTCCTTCATCTCAACTCGACTCATCTTGTTTAGCCATACAGCTCGGTACCTTTTCTCAAAGCAGCATTTCCTCTGCATCTCTTGGCAGCTCCAGTGACTTTGACATCTGTGTCTGGCATATGTCTCTGCTCTGAGATGTTCCTGAGTTTTCTTAGCCTGGTAGCCCTGCCCACACTTCCTGTTTGCCTTTGACCAATCAGCTTTTTATTAAACCCATAGCAGGACAAATATTTACATTACCAGCATAATCCCACTACAGAAGAGAATTTAAAAATTGGGTCTATCAATAGGAAAGGAGCCTAAGAAAGAAATCTATAGATGGCAAATTACTCTTCATCCATCAGTAAGTCCAAAGTCATTTTAAGTCAGTCAATGGGGCCAATGATGTGGAGGAGAAACGTTCAATACAGAAAGAGGTGGAGTAAGGAAAATTGAAATCTGCAAAGACAAAGTTAAATCAATGATGACACTGAAATATGTGTCTGATTGAAGCATTCCAATTTTCATCATACTAGTGACCTCAGGTAAAGCTGCCCCCACATCACATCACAAAACTGCATTTTTCTTCATTTTCTGGAAGTACGCTATGAAGCCTGGCACAGCACTTCTTAGGAACACAACCATATTCACCAGGGAGCATGGATCTTCCCTGCCACTCCATTCCCTGAGTTGTAAAAGACCATGTCTCTGAAAAAGTTCAGTTTCTAATTCACTAGGTACAACACTGTAAGTTCTGGGGCATGGGAAGCGGGAGGGCTCTGGATGGTTAAATCTGACAGGAAATAATCTAAACTCCTTATCCTTTAAAGGGACCCCTGACTTCACTTGTCTGTAGTATCCAGATCAGTAGTCCCCCTCACCCTGTCACCTGTGGCAACTGATACAAATGACTGTAAAAGGAAGAGAGAAACAATATCACCCCAGTAAGAAAGGAAAACTGACTAAAAGCAAAATTAATACCTTCTAATTTGTGGTATTGTTTACTTCCGTTGTTAAGTTACTGTGTTTTAAACTTTTACCTGACCAGAAGAATTTCCTAGCTCCTAAATAATTTTTCTATTCCTACAAAACTTTTTTCCTCGATTTCTATACTCATCATAGTCTTCACTGTGTCTTCTGTCTTCAGTTCTATAGTTTCCTTATCTTATTCATCTTTTGGCCCTTCTTTCCATCTTCCCCATTCCTTCCTCAATTTTATATTTACATATCAATACTTTAGCTCTTAAAAAATGTTAAAGTACACATTCCCTATCCAATACATCAACACAACTATCTCTGGGACTTTTCAGGATAGTGCACTTCATAGGCATCTTTGATCAAATTAATGCTAAAAACTGCTGAGATGAGTCACTGAAAAGACATAAAACAGCCTTCTCTAAATAGTAGTAGAAAACATAAGACCTCATAAACATAATCTTCCAAGTAGATTCATATACAACTAAGCAAAAGTGAGAGACTGGAAGTCATATCCATCTCCAGAGATGCACAGAATGGAATGGAGTAATGTAAAGAATAAAATGCAACCTGCCATGACACGGACACAAACTCACAACTTTCTGACAATAAAATCTTAAGACACTAAAGTGTCTGGAATGTTAGAGAAATAATTCAGAGTCCTAATTTTAAAAAGGATCAATAAGCATATAGAGGACCCAAAAGCAGATGGATGCAATGAGAAATCACTTTAGGACCTAGACTAAAATGTTATCGTACAGAATAAAATGATCAGTTTCTTTAAAAATCAAAAACTTAAGGAAAACTTCAGTAACTAAATTGAGACATTTCCTTCCCAAAAAAAAAAAAAAAAAAAAAAAAAAAAAAAAAAAAAAAAAAAAAAAAAAAAAAAAAAAAAAAAAAAAAAAAAAAAAAAAAAAAAAAAAAAAAAAAAAAAAAAAAAAAAAAAAAAAAAAAAAAAAAAAAAAAAAAAAAAAAAAAAAAAAAAAAAAAAAAAAAAAAAAAAAAAAAA
>PVIH01020011.1:0-33726 GCA_004025045.1 Sigmodon hispidus | reverse complement strand
CAAAATTAAACCTAAATTCAATGAATGATTTTAACAAATACATATTTTGTAACACTGAAATACTTAAAATATTAATAAAATGCTACACACTAAAATTTTAAAAGCAATAACAAATACAAACACAAGAAAATATGAACTTAATACTGAATTCTACTATAACTTAAAGAACTATGACAAATACATATATTATTCCATAAAACTTAAAAAAACCAAATTCATGATATATTAAACTAAATGTTTCTGTCTTGTTTTGTTTTTGTAAAATTATTACTTTTACTATTTTAAGATTATAATATAATTAAATAATTTATTCTTCTAAAACTTCTAATAAATCATCTCTTGCTTTTTTTCCTTTTTTAAATATGAACAAAGTCACATTTTTATCCATGTATTCCCATGTTCAATCTCCCTTCCCCCTTCAGCCCTTCCCAGTCACTCTTCTCCCTATCACTTTATCTCCTCCCCAGCAAGGGCAGCAGGTCCCAAGGTCCCAATGTGGCTTAGTTCAGCATCCACTCCAGGCAGATCTACTTTTCTCATCCCAACATCAAGACTGGGTCAGGTGTTCCTCTGGAAAGAATGGGATCCAAGGTGTCAGTCCAAGTTGTTTCAGATTCCAAGCTGTTCAGTGGTTGTGGTTTGCAGCTTAGACATGCTTTGCTTTTTTGTTTAGAGTCCACTAATGAGTGAGTACATCCCCTGCTTATCTTTCTGGGATTGTGACACCTCGTTCAGGAAGATATTCTCCAAATCCATCCATTTGCCTGCAAATTTTAGGGTATCATTTTTTCTTACAGCTGAGTAGTACTCCATTGTGTAGATGTACCACAGCTTGTTAATCCATTCTTCAGTTGAGGGGCATCTAGGTTGTTTTCAAGTTCTTGCTATTATGAATAATGCTGCTATGAACAGAGTTGAGCTAATGCTTTTGGAGTGCATATAGGCATCTTTAGTGCCCAGTAGTGTTATTGCTAGGTCCTTGGGGAGATGGATTCCAAGTTTTCTGAGAAACAGTCATACTGCATTCCAGAGTGGCTGAAAAAGCATACACTCCCATCAACAATGGAGGAGTGGTTCCCTTGTTCTACAACCTCTACAGCATAGGCTGTCATCTGTGCCTTTTATCTTAGTCAATCTGACAGGTGTTAGGTGGCATCTCAAAGTTGTTTTGATTTCCATTTCTTTGATGGCTAAAGATGTCCAGCACATTTTCAACTACCTTTCAGCCATTTGTAATTCTTTTGCTGAGAATTCCCTTTTTAGTTCTGAACCCAATTTTTTGATTGAGTTATTCAAGGTTTGGGGCTCTAGATTCTTGGGTTCTGTACATATTATAGAGATCAGACCTCTGTCACTTGTAGGGTTGGTGAAAATCTTTTCCCATTCTGAAGGCTTCTGTCATTTTGTCTTATTGACTGTGTGCTTGGTTTTACAGAAGCTTCCCAGTTTTAGGAGGTCCCATAATTGATTGTTGTTCTTAATATCTGTGCTACTGGTGTCATATTTAAGAAGTGATCACCTGGGTCAATGAAGAGGAGGGTATTTCTCACTTTCTTTTCTATCAAGTTTAGTGAGGCTAGGTTTATGTTGCAGTCTTTAATCTACTTAAATTTGAGTTTTGTACAGGGTGATAGGCTTAGATCTATTTGCATTTTTCTACACACTACCATTCAGCTATGCCAACACCATTTATTAAAGATACTATCTTTTTTTCATTGAATATTTTGGGCCTCTCTTTCAAAGTCCAGATATTCATAGGTTTGTGGGTTAATGTCTGGGTCTTCAATTAGATTCCATTGATCCATAAATCAGTTTTTATGCCAGTACCAGGCTGTTTTTTTACTGTAGCTCTATAGTATAACTTGGAGTTGAGGATCATGATGCCTCCTGAGGGTTTTTTCTGAGCAAAATTGTTTTTGTTTTTGTGTTAATCCAAATGAAACTGAGTATTGTTCTTTCAAGGTCTGTAAAAACAAAATTGTGTTGGAATTTTTATGGGAATTGCATTGATTCTGAAGATTGTTTTTGGTAGAATTGTAGTTTTTACTATGTTGATCCTAATTATCCAGAAACATCAAAGATCTTTTCATTTTCTGATATTCTGTACAATTTCTTTCTTCAGTTATTTATAGTTTTGAAATAAAATAGACCTATTACTTCTTTGGTTTTCAGTACTCCAAAGTTTATTGTTTAGTTTTATTTTTTGTTTGTTTTTATTGCTATGAGTAAAGTCATATTTTTTATCCATGTATCCCCTTGCTCAAACTCCCTTTTCCCTCCAGCCCCTCTCAGTCACACTCTCTTCTCCAAAGTTTTTAATACTATTTGCAGCTATTTTAAAGGGTGATGTTTCCCTTATTTCTTTTTCAGCTCTTTTTTCCTTAGTGTATTGAGGGCTAATGATTTCTTTGAGTTAATGCCGTTTATCTTTTCATAAATTAATGAACTCTTTTGTTGTTTTTGCTAACATCTATGTATGTATGTTTATAGTATGCATATAGGTATGTATGCATTATGTATGTATGTACATATACACATACATATTATTGTACTTGTCTAACTTATGCCTAGGTAGTAAATTGGTGAATTTTTATGGGTGTTGATTCTGGTATTCTTAGGAGAGATTATCTCACAGAAAATTATTTAATCTTCTGGCTCTTAAAAATCTTTCCACCTTGCATTAACTATTATCCCTCAGCCATAGGCATAGAGTTAAAAATGCAACTGTACATATCACTGTGCTACCAATGTCAGCTAGATAGTTGAAATAGACTTACAGTTTTCTGGAGATGCATAGCTACATATAGTATAGAATTTAGTAAGCATATTATTTCATTTTTGAAATAAAATAAAAACAAAAATATTATTCCCATCCAAACATATCTTTAGAGTGACAAAGTATTAATATCCATGTAGTAAAATTGTTGCTAGTTAATGACAAAGGCTATGAGTTAAGGGGTTTCTGGGGAAGAGATAAAGAGATGTGGAGAAGAGAGAGTGACTGGAAGGAGCAGAAGGGGGAAGGGAGCTTGAATAAGGATATTCATGGACAAAAACTATGACATTATTCATAATAAAAAATAAAAATAGTAACAAATCAAAGGGTAATGTGATATTTGAATACAGAGTCAGAGTACTTATGAATATCGATAAGTAACTTATAAAATCATTGTAATGAAGAACACTCTGGCAAAAATCTGATGGGATCAATACTCACCTCCCTTTTTTGTCCAACAAAAACTGAAATGATGCTGCCATGTTATTTGCATTGTGTCCACTTTACCTTGAAACACTAAGCCATCCCAGGTAGAGCTCACAGAAGAAGCTACATCACCTTTCTAAAGAATACGTGGTTAATAGTGAGAAAAGTGATATCTAGATAAGCTTGCAGTGGTCAGAATGAGGCAGGTAAACATGGTGCATGGAAAAGTTGCAAGTAATTGCCCTTAGGTAGCCACTTGCCTTACTTTTTTATGTCCCTGTACCTTTCAAAGTTATATTTTGTTTTGATAGCTATAGGTATCTGAAATGAAAGGTCTGACTTGCTCTGTTGCTAGGTATTCCATGTTGCCCTTTCAAAATGTCAAATGGGAGGGGAAAGAACCAGAAAAATCTATGTAATTTAAATTAGATGGGGAAGAACTGATGTCTTAAAGGATGAAAATGAAAGCACGTAGTTATAGAAATTTAAACACATGCCTAAAGTCATTCATGAGATTTCTTTTATATTTTGTCACTCCTAAAAATATTTCTTTGTCTTAAACTATAAAAACTATATTAGCAACAGCAATGTTTAACTAAATCTAAGTAAGGTACCAAGTATTTCTAATAGAGCTACTTCATAAAAGCAAAAATATTCTCATTAAATGTAGCTGAAAATCATATCATTAGCATGGGTATTTCATGCATCATTCATTTTATCTAAAGTAAAATAGAACCTGTTCTGCAATAATTTGTAATGTGAAAAATTATGTGGGTGCTCATTAACAAGATAGATACTAATTTCAGTTCAACATCTGGCTTAGGGTCCCAGAGTTGCAGTTAAGAATTTGACTTTTCATCAATGTTTTGCCCTACTGCAAGCTTAAAAGCATTTGCACTTTTGCAATTTAAACTTAAGTTTATGGGAAAACTGAATGTACATTATAGAATTTCCAAACAAATATGATGTAGAAAATGAGAAGCTGTCAAAACCTGATTGCTTGTTTCATTTTTTACTTTGTTTTTCTTTTGCAAACTTGAACATTAAGACTCCAACACTGATCAAAAACTACAGACAAATACTGCTGAGAATAGGCAATTTAGTCTTCTCCAAGAATAAGCCCCACTCAATAGTTTATCCAAATCCAAAAGGCAATACTTCTTTTTAAATTTTGATTTATGTATAAAGACATTTCCCCCATGTATCCCCTTGTTCTCCCTCCCTTCCCCCTCCCAATCCCTCTTGGTCAGCCTTCAGCTTCCCTCCTTCCCATTATCCAATCCCCTCCTCAAAAAGGGCAAGAAATCCCAAGGTTATATTCACTTACAAGCAACTCTAAATGAAACCAGCAGGTTGTATTTGCATACAAATGAGAGAGAAGCATACCAAAAAAAGAAAAAGTAGTGAGAGGACATGAGGAATTTCCATGACTGATATTGCTTAGATTATAGGTGTAAGGGAAAAATTTTACACAGTACTATTAGATAATTTATTATTGTTATTATGTTTTTCAGTGTCTGCTCATAAAATCACTTCAATCACTCTGTATACAGTGTCTCCTGAAAGTTAGAAATTTCCCTAAATAAATCCACTCAATGTACTAAGTTGGTAACAAATTATCAAAGCATATGTCTCTTATAGACCTACTGAAATCATCTAAACCTACCTTATGCCTACAATGAATTTTTCACAGATGACATGATTATTTTAAATTTGAAAGAAATGAAAGAAAATCAATAAGACATCCTAAAATGCCATGATCTAAACAATATAAATGAATCTTTATAAACACTTAAATGCTAATTTTGAAATTCCACTCAATAGAACCTATTAAAATCAAATGCCAAAAACTCAGCTGCATAAATATCCCATTACAGTCACCTCACTTATTAAATTAACACTTAAAAATATTGCAATCAGTGTGCTTCATCCCTTATATTTTGAAAATACAAAATGAGGCAAATAATCCCCCTAACTATCTATCAAATTAAGGGAGTCATTATTAATTGTCTTTCTCAGACTCTTCTGCACTATAACTCTTATTCTTGCTGTTTAGAAATGTTTTTATTCTTTCCCTCACAAGCAGTTTTCATTGGTTTTGCATTATGTCTTCTACTTTGATCCAAAAATTACTTTTGTTCCTATGATTATATGTTTTCTTCTGGAAAAAATATAGAATGAACTCATCAGTCTTTTTATTTGCAGAAAATTGAAAAAGAATACCTCAGACCTGATAGAGAACAGAGAACTAGCACATTTGAAATGTTTTTTGTCAACACTTCTACCCAGAATGCAAGGACAGTAGCAGTATTTTATTGGTGACAGTGGAAATGTGAAGCATGTCATTTTAAATCAATGACGAGATAATATTTAGTGGCTACTAGAACATAGATGAAAGCACATTATATCTGAATTTTTATTAAAAGAATAAAAAAATAAAAAATTTGTCAACATTTTATCTCAAGAATATGAATACATATTTTGTTCTGTAGTGTACATACTGACAAGTTGTTTTAACTGTAGTCAATAGCTTCCTTCACATGCTTGAGCATATTATAAAATGCTAACTAAACTCAGTCAGTCAAACACAGAATACACTAAAGTAGAAGAGGGACTTGTTGGGAAGAAAGGTTTCAGTGAGAAAGAGGAAAATGAGAATTGGGTTATGGATCAATTAAATGAATAATGTACATGTGTGAAATTGTCCTAAAGAATCTTAATATATCATTCAGTAACCAATACAACAGTGTTGTGTTTATTCATAATATTTAATCTTATGTGTACTTACCAAGGTATATACCTTGGTATCTGTAAGATCTTGAAGATAACTCTTGATAGGATATAATAACTAAAGTATATTAAAAATTAGTAATTGTACCTGCACATCTTACAAGGATTCAACTGATTAATGGTTCAAAATATGTAGAGAATGTACTGGAAAACAGAAAGAGAATAATGAATTCTAAATTGTCACACATACAATGAACATAATTACTAAAACCACATCAACTACAATAACAATAGTCAGCTCTAAAATAGAAAATGTTGATTTCTTGGAAATAGGAAGAAAGTGAGAGAAAAACAAAGTGATACGCTTGTATAAGTTCTACCATTCAGAGGCCACATATCCCGGAGCAAATCAAATCACTTCGCTACCTTTATGCTTTCTATCTGAAAATGAAAGAATTGGAGTGGATTATATTGAAAGTCATTTTAAGCTCTCAAAATATTTCATTAACTGTATCTATCATTTGATCTGCAGTATTTCATTTAAGAACATTGAGCCCATGGCTGTTCTCACTCTTGTTCCTGTTAAATCCCAAGATCTTATCCATGCATTTTTTTTCAATTAGTTAAACTTTTTATTTATGAATTTCTAATATGAATATTAGTATATGTATATCACCATGTAGGTTAACTCTATAGTATAGTATGATATTACATAGAACTATATTAAAAATTCTGGGTGTTGACCATTTTTATTTTAACTACAGTGCATTATACTCAATTTTCTAGTTGAAGCATTACTACTACCTCCTCTAATTGTTGATATGCAGTTTCATATTCAATTTAGAGATTTTACAATACATATAAAGGTAGTGTTATCATTGTATTAAAATGTTTACTAAACATAAACTTAAAAACCTTATATCATCTTTGAACATGTAGACTAGGTGAATATTCACATACCATGGACAAACTATATATTTAAATTATATTTCATTTGGTAAGTTTTGGAATAACAAATATTTATGAGTCTAATGGTATGGATGTTAATGATGAAACCAGCAACAAAAGTACCAGCAGATACAGCATGTTACTATAGTTACTGTATGACCACAGGCTGTTATGTTAAGACACTCTAAGTTACAGGTCTGCAAAGTATCAGTCTATAGTATGAACATCATTATTGGGAATAACAATTTCCAAACCTTCCAGTTATTTTAAATAGATAGTAACACTTATGACTCTGACACTTATGACTTATAAAAATTTGGTTTAAAAATTCTATCCTCTTATGGTTTCTGAAGGGCCATATTATAATAACCTGGAATTATATCTATAGTATGAAAAATAAATTAGAAAACATCTTTAAGTTATTAATAACAGTTTTCCAACTTGAAATTGCATGTTAAAATTCTATGAACATATGTGTCAAGTGATCTCTTAACCCTTCTGAAAGCAGAACTGTATAGAAACAGAAAATTAAAAGAAGCAAACATGCAGAATATTAATATTTTACTAATGTACAGGATGAAAAAATTTAGGGTTAGGGTTAGAACTTAATCACTTCCACTAGTGATATGTTCCACTAGTTATTAATCTTGATGAATAAAACTGACTTCCTACACACAGAGAGAGAGAAAAAGAGGGGGGAGGAGAGAGAGAGAGAGAGAGAGAGAGAGAGAGAGAGAGAGAGAGAGAGAGAGATTCCACTACACATCAACACAGGCTTGAAAATAAGATCTACACTCTGTCAATGAATTTTTTATTTTCTAACTTGAAAGATGTGTGCATAATAAGTATAATCACATTTTCTCAAATTTTAAGACAAAATGAACACAACAGAGTCTATAATATACAAAAAGAGATTCTATTTCTCAACACTGTTTACTCAAATAAAGAATCTGATTTTCTGAATTGCCATGGAAAGTAAGCAAAATATATGGTGCACAGTGAAAAAAACATATTATTTAATATTTGGTGGCACAATCATCAAGAGATTATCATTGTTTAGAAAGAGTAATATATTTAGTTATATGAAGCCTAGAACCTATGCTTTATAAATAAACTGTAAGAAATAATTTATTGCTTTGCCTGTATGCAAAAAGAATGTTTCTGGAGTAAAAGATAACATAAAGAGATTAGATAATTCAAATTATAGACAGCTCAACTATGAAGAAATAGTTAAATTTGTGACTGCCAGTGATCAGTGTCAGCATTACCAGAAAAAGGAGATAAATCTCCAATATGACAGAATGATGAATAAATTCTTAACAACTATAAATGTGAAAAGGCAGACTGACATCTGCAAACATCTGGCACTTGACTGAGTTCTTTGATCAAGGCTAGCTCCTCTGGTCTGTTAATCTTTATTCTTCAAATAGTTTAATATAAAGGGCAATTAGAGATATGAGTAACATACCTTAATATAGTAAAAGCAATATACAACAAGATGAGTTTCAACACCAAATTAAATGGAAAGAAATGAAAAGCAATTCCGTTAAAATCAGGAACAAGACTAGGCTCTCTGCTCTTTCTGTGTCTATTCAATATAGTGCACAAAGTTCTACCTAGAGGAGAAAGAAACAAAAGGAGATCAAGGGGACATAAATTGGAAAAGAAGATGTTAAAGTATTGCTGTTTGTTGATAAATGGTAGTATATTTGTAGTCCCCAAAAATCTAACAAAATACTCCTACAGCTCAGAGACACCTTTAGTTAAGTGGCTAGATGCATAATTAACATAAAAAATTAGTATTCCTCTTGTATACAAACAATTAAAGGGCTGATAAAAAATCAGAGAAACAACAACCTTTGCAATACCCACAAACAATATAAAATAAATCTTGGGATAAGTCTGACCAAATAAGTAAAAGAACTGTATGACAATAATTTCAAGTCTTTGAAGAAAAAAATGAAGATGTTAGAATATGGAAATATCTAACACTCATGTTTATGGAAGGAATTTTAGCTTAACATGGTAAAAATGACCATCTTATCAAAAACAATCTACAAAATCAAAGCAATCCCCATCAAAATTCTAACACAACTATTTATAGACCTTTAAAATCCAATATTCAACTTCATTAAATAAATAAGGGAAGAGAGGACAGTCTTGTTTAGTTCCCCAATTTAGTGGGATTGCTTTTATTATATTTAGATATTTTCTCTATATTCCTGATCTCTCCAGGAATTTTATCATGAAGAAGTTTTGGATTTTGTCAAAAGCTTTTTCAGTGTCTAAGTATACAAACATGTGTTTTTTTCCCTTCAATTTGTTTATCTGACAGATGATATTTATTGTTTTTCATATGTTGAAGTATCCCTGCATTTCTGGGATGAAGCCTACTTGATTGTGGTAGATGGTATTTTTTATATGTTGCTGTATATGGTTTGCCAGAATTTTGTTGAGAACTTTGCATCAATATTCATGAGGGAGATTAGTCTATAATTCTCTTTCTTTGTTGAATCATTAAGTGGTTTGGGTATCAGGGTGATTCTGGCCTTATAAAAAGAATTTGGCAATGTTACTTCAGTTTCTTCTGTATAGAACAGTCTGAGGAAAATTGGTATTAATTCTTTGAATGTCTGGGAGAATTCTGCACTGAAACCATCTGGGCCTGGGCTTTATTTTGGGGGGAGACTTTTATTGACAGATTCAATTTCCTTTGGTGTTATATATTTGTTTATGTCTTCAATCTGATCTTGATTTAATTTTAGTAAATGATACCTATCAAAAAACTGTTCATTTCTTCTAGGTTTTCCAGTTTTGTGGAGTATAGATTTCCAAAGTATGGCCGAATAATTCCTTTGATTTCCTGGCGGCCTGTTCTTATGTCCCCCTTTTCATTTCTGATTTTGTTGATTTAGATATTCTCTCTCTGATTTTTAGTTAGTTTGGATAACTATTTATCTATCTTGTTGACTTTTTCAAAGAATCAACTCTTTGAATCATTGATTCTTTGTATTGTTCTTTTTATTTGAATTGTATTGATTTCAGCTCTAAGTTGGATTACTTCCTGTCATCTACTCCTTCTAGGTGAATTTACTTCTAAATGTTCTAAGGCTTTCAGCTGTGCTGTTAGATCTCTACTGTGGGATTTCTCAAGGTTTTTCACATAGGCATCTAGTGCTTTGAATTTTCCTCTTAAGACTGCTTTCATTGTGTCCCATAAGTTTGGGTATATTGTGGATTCATTTTTGTTAAATTCTAGGAAGGTTTTGATTTCTTTCTTAATTTCTTCCTTGATCCAGATGTGGTTCAGTTCAGTGATGTTTAGTTTTCATGAGTTGGTAGGGTTTCTGTGATTTTTGATGTAATTGAACTCTAACTGTAGACCATGGTAGTCTGATATGATACAAGGGATTATTTCCATTTTTTTATGTATTGATGTTTGCTTTATGACCAATGATGTAGTCAGTTTTAAAGAAAGTTTCATGTGGTGCTGAGTAATATGCATATTACTTAGTGTTTAGTTGGAAACATCTATAAATATCTATTAAATCCATTTGCATCATAACCTCTGTTAGACTCCTTATTTCCCTGTTGAGTCTCTGGTTAACTTATCCAAGGGTGAAAGCGGAGTAATAAAGTCTACCACTATTAGGGTGTAAGAAGCAATGTGGGGTTTGAGCTTTAGTATTGTTTCTTCTACATAGGTAGGTGTCCTTATATTAGGGGCATAAATATTCAGGGTTGAAATCTCTTTTTATTTCTTCTTCTTTTTTTATTATTATGAACAAAGAAGTCACACTTTCTATCCTTGTATATCCTTATTCAAAGTCCCTTCCCCCTCCCAACACATCAGGTCATTCTCTAGTCTCCACAACTCCCCATCCCCTCCCTGGGCAGGTGGCAGACAGTCCCATGGTCCAACTGTCCCAATATTGCTTAGTTCAGTCTCCAATCCTGGCAGATCCAGTTTTCTCCCCACAACCTCAAGACTGAGTCAGGTGTTCCTCTAGCTGGAGTGGGATCCAAGGAGTCAGTCCAAGGTGTTTCTGATCCCAAGCTGTTCAGTGGTTGTGGTTTGCAGCTTGGGTATGCTTTGCTTTTTTCTTGTTTGTTTGTTTGTTTGTTTAGAGTCCACTAATGAGTGAGTATATCCCCTGCTTATCTTTCTGGGTTTGTGATACCTCGCTTAGGAGGGTATTCTCCAAATACATCTATTTGCCTGCAAATTTTAGGATATAATTTTTTTCTTACTGCTGAGTAATACTCCATTTTGTAGATGTACTACAGTTTGTTAATCCATTCTCCAGTTGAGGGACATCTAGGTTGTTTCCAGGTTCTTGCTATTACAAATAACACTCATCTTGATCAATTTTTCCTGAGATTAATAAGTAATGTCCATCCTGGTCTCTTTTAATTGATTTTAGTTTGAAGTCTACTTTGTTAGATATTTTGTTGGCAACACCAGCTTGTTTTTTAGGAACATTTGATTGGAAAATCTTTTCCCAACCTTTTACTCTGAGCCTGTGTCTGTCTTTAAGGTTGAAGTATGTTTCTTGTATGCAGCAGAAGGATGGCTTCCATTTTTGTATTTGTCATGTGAGTATGTGTCTTTTTATATAGATAAAATGAGTCCATTGATATTAAGGGATATTAGTGACTGCTGATTGTTTTATTTTCTGTTATTTTTGGTGGTTGCTTGTATGTATTTACTTTCTTTGGGTTTTTTTTTTCTGTGGGATTATCAATTGTTTTGGGTTTCATTGGTTTATCTTGGATCCTTAAGTTGGTGTTTTCCTTCTAATGCTTTCTGAAGGACTGGATTTGTGGATATGTATTTTTTAAGTCTGACTTTGTCATGAAATATCTTATTTACTCCATTTATGGTGTTTGATACTTTTACTGGGTATAGTATTCTAGTTGGCAGCTATACTCTTTTAGCATCTGTATAACTTCTGACCAAACCCTTCTAGCTTTCGTTTCCATTGAATAGTGAGGCGTTAATCTGATGGGTCTGCCTTTATATGTAAATTGGACCTTTTCTTTTGCAGCTCTTAAAATTTTTTCTTCTGTATCTTCTGTGGCTTGATTATTATATGGTGAGTGGACTTTTTTTTTTGAGGGGGTAGTCAAATCTATTTTGTGTCCCATAAGCTTCTTGTGTCTTTATAGGCATTTCTTTTTTAGGTTAGGAAAGTTCTTTTTCTATGATTTTCTTAAATACATTATCTGTGCCTTTGAGCTGGTATTCTTCTCTTTCTTCTATTCCTAGCATTCTCAGGTTTAGTTATTTCTTGGTGTCCCAAATCTCCTGAATGTTTTGTGTTATGGCTTTTTTGGTTTTAGTGTTTTCTTTAATTGATATATCTATTTCCGCTATTGAGTCTTCCACTCCAGAGATTCTCTCTTCCATTTATTGTATTCTGTTGTTTATGCTTGTATGTGTACTTCCAGCTCTTTTCTTCAGATTTTTCTCTTTCCCCTGTTGCCTCATTTTGTGCCTTTTTTATTGCTTTATTTTAATTTTTAGTTCCTGGAATGTTTCTTTCATTTTTGGTTTTCCTTTTCTTGGTTTTTTATTACAAGGTTTTGTGCATCTCTTCTTAATTTTTTATTTGTATTTTCTTCTATTTCTTTAAGGGAATCTTTTATATCCTGTTAGAATGGCTAATGTTGGAAACACAAATAGCAGCTAACAATAGAGAGAGTATGAATCTACAGGTACACTCCCCCATTGCTGGTAGAAGTTCAAACTTGTGCAGCTACTTCAGAAATGGACATGTCAATTTCCCAGAAAACTGGGAATCAACCTACCTCTGGACTCACCAATACCACTCTTTGACATATACTCAAATGATGCTCAATTATGGCACAAGGACACACAGTTATCGTCATCGCAACATTGTTTGTAATAGCCATGACATGAAATCAACATAGATGCTTCTCATGTGATAAAATGGATAAAGAAAATATGGTACATGTACACTGTGGCACATTACTTAGCTGGTAAATACAATGACATCAGGAAATTTGCAGGCAAATGGATCGAATTAGGAAAAAAATTATCCTGAATGAAGTAACCCATATCCAGAAAAGCAAACATGGTATCCATTCACTCATTAGTACACATAAAATGCAAAGGATAACTATGCTATAATCTAGAGAACAGAGAGGCTGGGTTACAAAGGAGGGTCTGAGGGAGGAGCACAAGATTTCCATGGAAAGGGTAAATAGTCACCAACTTTCCAACTTTCTATCATTGTATGTCCTTATTCAAGGTCCCTTCCCCCTCCCACCACATCAGGTCATTCTCTCTTCTCCACAACTCCCCACCCCTTCCCTGGGCAGGCGGCAGGCAGTCCCAAGGTCCCACTGTCCCAATATTGCTTAGTTCAGCCTCCACTCCTGGCAGATCCAGTTTTCTCCTCCCAACCTCAAGACTGCAGAGATTATTATCTAGTAATTGATGGAACCAAATGCAGAGCTCCACAGCCAAACATAAAGAGAGGCTTGAGAAATCCTGGTAAAGAAAGGAAAGAAGCATTTTAGGAGTCAGGGGGTCAATGACATCACAAGAAATCCCACAGAATCAACCAACTCTTTGGTTTGTTCTTGGAAATGAATCTCTCATACTGGACTGCTTTGCCTAGCCTAAATATTAGGGGAGAAACTTAGTCTTTTAAAAACTGATATGCCATGCTTTGTTGATAATCATGGAATGCCAGCCCCTTTATGATCAGAAACAGAAGAGGAGTGGAAGGGACAATGGGGGAGGTAGGGAGGTTATGGAAGGATAGGATGGAGGGAAACAGTAGTTTGGATGTAAAAAGAAATAAAAATGTTAAAAGAAGTTATAGAAAACTAAGAAAATGTATGTTCTTTTTTGTTCTTCTATGTAGTAGTAATCCATGAAGAAAGAAAATCAATTGAAAGATTCATTTGAGGATGTAAGTAAATGCTGTGTCCTTGAGTTTTATTCTCTCTGTACTTGAGAAACATACATAATGTGACCATTCATGTTTCTACATAGAGCTATCAACTTCAGGGATAAAATGAGTCAGGGTCAAAATCCTTCAGGTTACTCTACACTATGATTATAGTAACATTTATTAATTTTATAAAAAAATTCAAATATTTTCTTGATTCTCATTAAAATATATTGTATATAATTATTTTACTCTAAAAATATTACAACACAATTGACAAACTTTACATGTTTAACTAATAGGTCCTGGGTGTCATAGTGAATACTTAGCTCTGTGCTGCTTTTCAGCTTCACCATTCAGCATGATCATTTTTCTTGACATAATCACCCAATATTCACTACAAATAGTGTTTCTTAGGTGTGGTTTAAGATATAGTTCATTTGACAAAAGTAACTTATTATTTACTTGACTGAGCACCAGCATGTGAGTACATTACATGATTCAATAAAATCTAACAGCAGTATGTAACAGGTCCTATTTGTGCAATATGCACTGATGCAGATAGGACATAAGACAAGATAATTGTATCTGGAGAGTTTGAAATTAATGAATAGAAATGGCATGACAGACACAGAGAACTATAGTTATTTAAATTCATCCTCATAGCATGAGCTAATACAAAGAGAAATTATTTGAAGCAGAAAATTGGCTAGAGTTTGAAAGTAAGATATAAACATACACATGAAAGAATTATCAAGAATACTTTGGATGTGTGAGTAATTTAATAATGTGTAAACAATTTGAAGAGTTCCCAGTCTTATGGAAGCGATTTATTATGTTTAGAGAAAAGCAAGCTGGTAACAAGGTATCCAAAGGACATTTACAGAAATATTTGGTATGTAATTTATGTCATAAAAGTTGAGAGCTGATAATAGAATAGGTCATGCCTATAGATGCAGAAATGATGATGTAAAGGTATGAGATAGAATTCATGTGAGTAATTAGTTCAGAGAAATAATTTCAAAAGTAGGAAACAAATCCTTATTAAATGCTCTCTTTTAAAGAGAACTGGGAAAAGACCTTAAAACAATAGAATAAAAGTAGAGAAATAAAACAAGAAACAATAATAAAATAACATAGAAATGGTAGTAGTGAGAAAGATTCCTAACCAAAATCTGAAGATCAGTCAGCAGTTTCAAATACTGCCAAGCCAGATGACCTGGGACTGATCCCGAGGACATACAAAGTAAAATGGAACCAACTTCAAGAAGCTGTCCGCTCATATCTACACACAAGCACACACACACACACACACACACACATGTCTTTTAAATGAAATCACAGAAGGGTATGATGTCACACATCTTTAATCCTAGCAATCAGGAGGCAGAAACAGATGGTTCTGTGAGTTCCAGGCCAATGTGACAGATGAAGTGAATTCTAGAACAGACAAGTCTGTTACACAGAGGTACCATGTCCCAAACCAAGTTAAAACAAAACAAAATGGCAAGCAGAAATAGCCTAGCTAGGCATGTTTTAATCCCAGCACATCGGAGATAGAGGCAGGAAAATAAGGAGGTTATGTACATCTTCTTTTTAGATTTCAAGTCTATAGTAGAATCACAACATTTTTCCTTTTCTTCCTCCAAACTCTTCTATACAATATTTCTTATTCTCCTTCAACTTCATGGCCTCTTTCATTCACTAATTCTTGTCACTTGAATATTTCTAGATATAATATGTTCAGTCTATATTATGCTATTTATATGTATGTTTTCAAGATTAGTTTCTTGGTTATATTTAAAATTTCAGGGCAGGTTTTCACACTCTGTTTTGAAAAATATAACAAAAAACCCATTCAAAACTAAAAATCTAAAAATAAGAAGGAAAATTATAATTAGTTTGAAGACAGGCTTGATACAATATGATACCACTTTTACCACTGACAAATAGAAGAAAAATAAAGGGAAGGGAAAAGGGAGATTAGAGAAGTCTCTTCACCTCTACCTTTGGTTTCACCATCCTATAGCCTGGACAATCTAAATGTGAGTAACTCATAAGACACAGATTGCCATTCTGTGTGTTAAGAAGATGTTCCAAAGACACAGATTGCCATTCTGTGTGTTAAGAAGATGTTCCAAAGACACAAATTGCCATTCTGTGTGTTAAGAAGATGTTCCATGTTGTATTCTTTGCTACGAGAGTGAGACATGAGTCATATGTACAACATATACCTATTATATATGCTACCTGGTCATTAGTCAATAAATAGTTATATTGGTTGCCTGGTGTTACATTGCTGCTTTGTGCTTGCACACAAATAATTTTATTAAACGGTGCTCTTAAAATTCAAAAGTACCAAGCCTAGCAGTTTAGATATGTAAAATAGAAACTATAAAGTGCTTCTACTATATAACAAGAGGTTTTTTTAACATAACAAAGAACAGAAAAATCACAAACCACTGTTGCCAAGATAAATGGTAAGAGAAAATCTGCCAATGAAGTTCTATGGAAATAAATCTTTGCATATTTTGTTGTTTCATTTTCAACTGAATAAGTTAAAGACAATATACAGATATCTAATCTGTTATTATAGCATATGCACTAACTTGTATATTATACATAGATATATAGAGAACATAGATAACATGGTTTTAGTGTTATTACTGGTTAAAATAATCTACTAAAATTATTGGAATAAATCTGTTATTTATGATGAGGACTACTATAATTATCTTAAACAGAACAACTTTAGACTAATTTGAGCAAAATGGTTTCTGGAGAAAGTTGATAGTAAAAACTATGATGAGGTAAAAATATATGATACAGTTTATTATTATGAGAAGTTTATTCACTCGGCCATTTATTTTACAAATGCATGACTGTTCAACATGTACTGCATTCTAGGCACATGTGGCCTATACTTAGATCAGTGGTTCTCAACCTTCCTAGTGCTGTGACACTTTACTACAGTTTCTCATGTTGTGGTGAATAGAAAGCATAAAATTATTTTGCTGCTACTGCATAGCTATGTTTTTACTCTTATAAATTATAAATATAAATATCTGATATGCAGAATAGTTAATATATGACCACCCCAAATGGATTAAGATCCACAAGTCGATAAGCACTGACTTAGATGGAGACACAAATTTCATCAAATATTTATACAGATACATAAATTTGAATTTTGAAACTCCATTGCATGATTTGGTTTAGAACTGTTTGTTTCCATGAGAGTGTCAGATGATTTGAACTAGGCTTAGGAGTGACACTGAGAAAAAGACAGTCGATTTCAGAGAAATATGGAATATCATAATAGAACTTAGAGGCAACAGCAAGAACTTTACTTTTAAATAACATCCAAGAAACATTTACATACAAAGTCAGAGGGAAAGGAGCTTATAGATAGATAGATAGATAGATAGATAGATAGATAGATAGATAGACAGACAGACATATTGGGGTAAGGACAGCATTTCACTGTTAAAAAGGGGCATGCATGACTATCTGTGCCTTGATAAGGTCTTCCCAATATCTAAGTCAAACACCCAATTTAACTAGTTTTCCAGAGGAGACTTGACTCTTGGAAATTGCTAGCTAAACTATTTACTGAGTGATTTTTTTAAATCAACATATTTGGAACACTAAGCAATAAAACTTTCAAGTGGAAGGGAAGATTTCTATTGACTACTTTTTTTGTTTCCTGCCCAGTGGGGAAGCCAAGTCAATTTCACAAAGTAAAATGTCAATGAAGTGATGTTTAAGAGAATGTGTTCAAGTTAAAAAAAAAAAAAAAAGAAGAACATTGTGAAAAAAAGACCTTTTAACAAGATGGAAAAAAAAGTAAGAGAGAAATCCAAAGTCAGCTGTTAGGGGATGGTCCTAAATATGACCTAGTTGTAGGATTGAGGCAGGAGAATCATTTGAATAAAGAAATTTAATAACAATGAGTTGTTAGCAACAAAGCAGTATCCAATTAATCAACTAACAAAATAACAAATAATTAAGAAATACAAAGCCTGTTTTATGTAGTAATATGAGAACAACAGACATAGTTAAGTTATAGTACACTATAAATTTGTCTTTATTCCTAGTGCAGAGCAGAAGTCAATAAGAAAATAAGGAGATAAGCACATCTAGAACGATTATTTTCCTTGAGTCAAATAATTTGTTTCTTTAATAAATACCAAGGTATTTGTGACAAATATAATGCTATATTGCTATTCCATCTGAAGTTTCGCCCATTAGCACATATTTATAATGATAATGCCTATAATTTCTTAACACTTATTTTCACAGAATCATGATGAAAGTTCATAAGCATAAACCTAAATACTTTTAGGCTTCTGTGCTATAAAATACTTACTAGTTTGAAATAGAACCTTGCTAGAAGAAGATCATGAATATATTCAAAGCAATTCTCATACCTGTTTCTGTATTTTGACTAATTATTGTACCCTTTTACCCTATTTTTCCTCTATTTTTAATTTCACATGAATCTGTAGTCAAATTTAAATTATCAATGCATGTTTACTTTCTGATAAATTCCCCAAATGTATCAGCCAGTTATTTTGTTCATGTGGAATGGTAAGCCACCTCTATATAAGAAAAGGAACAAGTGATACTTAAATTATTTAATCTGTGTAAGACTGATCAGGGAGTATAGGTGAAAACCTGATGATGTGAGTTCAATTCCTGGAACTAATATAAAGGTTGAAGGAGAGAAGTATCTTCAAAAAGTAGTCCTCAGAACTCTACACTCAGGCCATGGCAGAGAGACAAGCCTCTCACCATGTAATAATAATACATTCTAAAAATTAAAAGAAATAATTTCTACTTTACTATCTAAATTTTGTCACAAAATCCCATTAGTCAAATTTACTGAATTTTTTCTCCTTCAATTGACTCTCTTATTCCAGCAAAGATTTGAAAACATCCATATTCTTAACAATGCCAATGTTTTGAAACTTTCAAAACCAACAAGAAATTTTCACAAAATTGAACTGATTATGTTATAGAACATACTTCTGCAACATATTATAGGTGGCATGGAGTCTTCAGTCCTTTTTTGTCTTAACTTTATGTCTGCTGAGTACAAAATGTAAATAATAGAAATTGTCTCAGGTCTCAGTGGAATACTGAAATCTCAGAAGTCATTATCTTACCAGAAAATGTTTATTATTCCAAAATTGACAGGTTAATAGAGGAAAACAATAGGTACTAATTTAGCTATGCAGATCACCTAATCCATATATGTTTTGTTTTAGTCTGTTCTTTCATTATAAAGCTTTAAAATATACCTTTGATTTTAATTTGGTTCTAAATTGCATTGTCCTAAATGATAAAGTGCAAATATAATCTAAATCTTAACCCATCTACATACCATTGCTTTCAATAAATGAAATACATGTAAAATAACATGTCCTTCAAATGTTTTCCATAAATCTTGTAGTAGACACAAGTGGTGCATTAGCTGAATCAATTCAGCTCTCCAGTTCAATGTGATCATATTTAGAAATATCTTCAGATAAAGTTCTGCTCTTAGAGATGTTGGGGTCCACATTTGGAATCAATAAAACACATTCTTCCTTGGCTAACTCACTTGTGGTCACTATTATGATTATATATACCAATCCAAACATAAAAATTATTTCCTGTTATTTACTAAAAATTCCATCCATATAATTTTCATGTACAGTGAACTTTAAGAACAAATTGTGGTTTTATAAAACAGTTATGATTCTAAATTTACTCTTCTTTTACATTAGTTTTCATTCTTAACTCCCAGTAGTGTTTTGATACATATATACACTATATATAATGCTTAGATTGGGTTAAACATATCTATATAACTTTTATTATTTCCTTATCTTAAAATATTAAAAATCTTGGGGCTGGAAAAATAACCTTTGCTTTTGAAGAGAATTTGTTTGTAGAAAGTAAAAAGATGTAAAATAATCTAATCTTTGAGAAAAATAACTAAACTCAAAATGGGCTTTGGGACTGAACAGAACATTCTCAAATGACACTCAAACAACCCAGGATATACCTTTAAGAGTTCTCAGTTTTGTTAGCTGGGAGGGAAATAAAAATTAAATAATATTCCACATCCCTTACTCAGAAGGAACATCACTAGGAATACAAATCACATTTAATGACTGCACAAATGTGTTGAAAAGTGAACTCTTATACATTGGTAGCAGTGGTGGAAACCAGTTTAGCCACTTTGGAAATCAACTTGAAGGTTTTCAGAAACCAAAGATACATGAATCATGTGACCCAGCTATACCAGCTCTGTTTCTATATCTGGTGGACTTTAATATCTTACACAAAGACATTTAAATATATATATTCATTGCTGCTTCATTCAAAAGAGCTAGAAAATAAAATTAATGTAGAGTTTCTTCAAAAGAGCTAGAAACTAAAATTAATGTAGAGTTTCATCAACATAAGAATAGATAAAAATTATGCTATGTATACAGAATGGAATATTACTCAGCTTTAAAGAAAAATTAAATATTCAAAATTTCAGGTAAATAGATGAAACTGGGAAAATTATATATACTTGAGTGACTAACTCAGTCCCAGAATGACTAACATTGTATGATCTTTTTTTTCAATTTCTTTTTAAATTTTTTTTTATTTTTACAGAATAAAGTCTTATTTTTTATCCATGTATCCCCTTGTTGCTATTCCCTCCCCCCATCCCTCCCAGTCAGTCTTCAGCATCCCTTCTCTCCAGCCCCCATCCCCTCCCCAGAGAGGGCAAGAAGTCTCAAGGTATATTTGCTTAGCAACCACTCCAGTCAAGTCCGATTTCTTCATCCTAATATCAAGACTGGGTTATGTGTTCCTCTGGAGAAATGAGCTCCACGGTGCCAGTCCATGCACAGAAACACAGTGTGAACCTTCCCCTTGGGGCTCTAAATATTTCCCATTCCAGTGAACAGTTACCTGTTCTTGGAGGGCTTAGTTCCTTGTTTACTAGGTTCCCAGGTGTCTGTTCTTGATTCAGTGAGCTCCCCAGAACTCCTGCCAGCGATCACTGTGGGAATTTTCCTCATAGTTCCCTTGCTTACATAGAGTCTCCTCTGCTGCTATCAGATGGACCAGGGACTCAATCCAGGCATATATCCCTGCCTCTACTTTTATTCATTGTTGGATATAAGTTCTGTGATGGCACTTAGGGTGATTATTCGTTTGATTCTGTGTGAAGTCCTGTTTAAGCAACACTTTAACTATTGGTTGGAGACCTAGGCAAGGACATCTGTGAGTTCTTGGAGGTTTTCCTAGCACCTGATCTTTTTCAAACCCTATATTTGCTTCCTCTATTTAAATCTCCATCTGTCTTTTTCTCTCTCTCTCCTTGTTGTTTCTCTTACTTAACCATCTCCTTCTCTCGTAATTTGCTAGCATTTCTTCTTGGTTGCAACCTCTTATGTTTCCAATTAGCTAAGGAGATCTTCTCTATTTTCTTTTCCTAGAGGACTCCTTGGATGTCTCTCTTAAGTTCCTTCAGTTCCCAAGCTGTTCAGTTATTGTGGTTCGAAGCTTGGGTATTCTTTACTTTTTATTTAAAGTCCACTAATGAGTGAGTACAACCTCTGCTTAACCTGATTTTGTGAGAACTCGCTCAGGATATTCTCTAAATCCATCCATTTGCATGCAAATTTTAAGATATCATTTTTTTCTCAGTGCTGAGTAGTACTCCATTGTGTAGATGACCACAGTTTGTTAATCCATTCCTCACTTGAGGGGCATGTTCTTTTTTATATACAGATCTTAGCTTCAAATCTTTTGCTCTATGCTTTTAAATTTAAACACAATTGCAAGGCAGCAAACTATAAAAGGGGATTTTGCTGAGTAGGTACTTTAAGGGAGGGAAATTGTACAACACAGGTAAAACAAAAACATAAGGGTAAGATTCTGGGGTGAAAAGATGTAAGCAGGAAGACAACAGAGGTGTGGAGGAAATCAATGGGTAAGAGAGAAGGATAAACTGAAGGAAAGTATGAAAAGTCATATGAAATATTACTATCTCACAATCCAACTTAAAACACTAAATGGAGGGAAGGTAGAATATATGTGAAGCCAATGCTGGGAGTTAAAGGACTGATTGAAAATGAGAGTGAGGGAATGGTATAGAGGAAAGAATAGCGCATGGCTTAACCAAAGTTAAGAACTCAGGAAAGGCCTGAGGAAACACACTAGGTAGCCACCTACTTTACAAATACAACATAAGTCAGAGTTTGAATGTAACTACTCTGCACAGACAGACTTTGTCTCAGAAGGCATGTGTCATTAACTGAAAAATCACAGCATAAGACATAGGATATATTCTTAGCAACTGTTATTCATGTACTCCCTAGACACCTTTAAAACAACAGAAGCATTAGCCATTGCCCTTGGTTACCCATCATAGCTATATAATAGATTCTATTACTGAAGACATCATATACTTTCGTAACAGAACACAGAAAAATCAATCTCAAACTGATTCAAGAACTTCTTGCCTGCTTCCTAGTTTTTATGATAATAGAGGTGTATACAACCACTGTTGTCATGGAAAAAATATTAAAGGTCTTCCTTATCACTGAACTGTTCGTTCTTACCACTGAAAATGCTAGGTAAGATGTTCACCTTGGTGCGATAGTGGTACAACTGTTAAGGAGAAACTAACTGCTTTCTAATTAAATTTGTAGTCTGCTCTATAGGAAAAATTTCATTATTGGTACTATAACTGTGATGAAACTCATGGCTTGAGAGATCATATTCTCCAATGTAGATCTTGAATTTTGCTGAATGGCCATGAAGTCAAGCTGCCTTCTGAATAGCTGCGTTTACATGGAAAAGTTATGATATCTGTTTGCTTTCAGAGAAGTCTGAGTTAGGGAAAACTCAGGGGAATAATTCTACTCTGGGATCACCATTGTTTTATATGTATCAACTCTATCACTTACCAAATAAAACACATTTTAAAGATCACCAAAAATGTATCATCAATAGTGATTAGACAGTTATTTATTAGTTGCTAAATTGATTTGGCTATTTGAAGTCATTTCAGGTTCTGCCTGTTATTAATAATTTATTATTCCATAATTGTTGATTTTACCAATAAATTGTTCATGTTTAATAATATAAATGAATTCATAAATTATGGACAAAGAAAATGTAGTTCATCTATACAATGGAGTACTATTCAGCTGTTATAAACAATGACATCATGAAATTCAAGGACAAATTCAAGGAACTAAAAATAAAAATCATCCTGAGAGAGGTAACTCAGACCCAGGAAAATAAATGGTATTACTTGATTTCACATAGATATTAACTGTAAAGTAAAAGATGATCATACTATAACCCATAGACCAAGAAAGGCTAGGTAACAAGGAAGACTAAATGGGGACTTGGGATTTTCCTGGAAAGGAGAAATACAAGAAATGCCAAGGGTAGACTGGGATCAGGTGAGGATGGGAACATGAGAGAACAAGTAGAGAGGGAGTACTTAGAGTTGACTAGAAAAGGGACCATTTAGAGTCAGTAGAAACCTAGTGTAAGGGAGACTCCTAGAAAATCTACAAGGATGACCCCAGCTAAGACTCCTAGTAATTGTGCATATGTAGCTTAAATTGGTCATCTTCTGTAACGAGACAAGTCTTCCACTGAAAAGATTGGGACACCAATTCAGCCACACATATAGTCTGCCCTGCCTATAGGATATGTTGTGGTAAGCATGGCACAGGAATTAAAAGAGTGGTCAACCAATGAGTGGTCCATCCTAAAACTCAGGCCATGAGAGTCAGCCCACTTATCACTCTGCATGAAATACCAGGACCCAGAGGCTGGATGGCCCAAAGACCTAGCATAGAAGAACACATGACTAGAGGAAAAAATAAAGCATCAGTGAAATGGTGCCTAATGATATTTGGCTATACTCATAGATTCATTTCCAAACCAATAGTTATCAGAGAGGCCTCATCCAACAACTGGTTGAAACAGATGCAGAGATCTATCATCAAACAGGCCAAGCTTGGGGAATCCCACTGAAAAGAGAGAAGACAAATTGTAGAAGCTACCAGGGTCAAGACTATCACAAGAAAACGCAGAGAATTAGCCAACCTGCACTCACAGGAGCTCACAGAGAGGAAACAGACAAGCAGGGAGCCTGCATGGGACTGACGTAGTCTCTCTGCATATATGTGACAGTTGTGTTATTTGGCCTTCATGTGGGACTCCTAACAGGAATCACAGGCTGTTTCTAGTTCATTCTCAGGCTTTTGTGACCCTATTCCTTATGCTAGGTCACCTGGTCCAGTCTTACTGCATTCAAGGCTAGGTGCTTAGCTTTATACTATCACTTGATATGCTGTATGTTGTAGGTATCCACAGGAGGCCTGACATTTTCTCAATCGAAAAGGAGGAGGAGTGGATGGAGGATACAGAGGGGAGGTAGAAGGAAGAACTGGAGGAGAGGTGGAAGGGGAAGCTGTTGCTAGAATTTAAATTAAATGAATTAATTTTACAAAATAACAACCACAAACAAACAAAAAGAACATACATGATAGGTTTTATATTTAAACACATTCATGATTTTTCTATGTGACGCTCTTCTAAAAACCATGCAAGTTATAGGATTTAAACTTACACATACCATATTTTAAGAAAAGTGTTCATATTTGTGATAGTATCAGACTATTTAACAAATAATTTACAATTTTGTACACCTTAACTTGCTTGTATTTAAACTAAGGGAATAGGTGAAAGAAAATTTTCCACTGTGCTCTGAATCACTTTTTAATAATAATAAGGATTTAACTGATATATCTCCTTATACCAAGTAAAGACCTGTGATTGCAATAGATTAACTACTGTCATTGTTCTGTTGAAATGTTTTATAAGGAGTTTATATAACCATTATTAGAGAAGTACCACAATTAAAGTTCATAAAATGAATTAAGTATAAGAGGAAACTTAATTGACTTACTCTAATTGACTTACTCTACAACATAGCAACAATGCTCTAACTTCACATCACATCCTAATAAATGAAAACTCCAGTACCACGAATGGGCTACTTCTTTGGCGTTATTAGATAATAGGCTCATATAGACTTCCAGACATTACAGACTATTTGGAATACTCTCTGATACATTTCCAAGCATGAGGATAAGACTGTGTTGTAGAAGTCATCACTCTCAGAATATAAATCTTGTACTCATATGTAAGCTTCATTCCTACTGGGTGGTCACGGTGCTGGAGGGTACTAGGTATGCTGCCAAAGGAGAAGTAATCCTGTCTCAATCTTGTGTGAACTCTTTAAGATCTAACAATGACTGGTATGATGGGATAATACCATTGGTACAATAGAGACATGAATGTTATAGAAGTAACCAACAACTTTCTGATTGACTCAAAGGTGTACTCCAGGAGATGGAGTCAATACCTGGCACTATTAAAGAGTTCAAGAACTTGTGTGTAGCCAGATTATAAGGCCTAGGTGAGTACTCAATACAATTATTCTTTTGCATGGATGCAGTATTATAATGAGTCCTAATAACTTATTGCTCTCACCATAGATGAGAAAATTTTAAGTCCTCAACAGAGAAGCTTCTGAGAGAGACAAATATGAACACAGAGATACACAGGTGCTAAATGTGAAGAGAACAGTAGATTGGAGTATTCAGACCTAAATTGTCTAGCAACATCATACTTTCTGCCCCAAAGCTTAGAAACCTTTGCAGAAGAGGACCCAATAGATTATTAGAGAGAGAGATGGTGGATCATACCAAAGAAATGGTGTTCTCCCTGTACAACAGAGCTGGTGAACATATGCTCTCACAGTAGTTGTGACAGCATGCACAGGACCTGTATACATTCCAGCTAGACAGAATCCCAGCACAGAAGCAATAAAGGTGGATATGATATCTGAGAACTAGTTGAAGTATATAGATTCTGGGAGAGGGAGAAGGGGTTGGAATAGTTGGTGTTTTGTTGTTGTTTGTTTGTTTTCTTGCTTGCTTTTGTAATTATGTGATTCCTGACAGGGGGAAATATATCAATGTACACAGCAATCCTAAAAATAGCTAGGCAAAACACACTGGAATTAAAGGGAAGAGAAAAACTTCTCAGATTTGGGTGGAAAGAAGTAAGTATTTTGAGATGGTGTTGAGAGGAAAAGCTGATGATTATGAATTTATTTAAAGTACATTGTATGAAATTCTCAAAAAATAAAAATATTGTTAAAGCATTTGCCATACTCTATTGGCATACAGTGATTCAGACTAAGTAATATATCTTATATTGACACTTTTTATTGAAAAAATAAGAGATTCTGATAAAGTGATTCCATAATCATCACTTATCCATCACAGTGATGTTTGATATTCACTAAGATATCCCTCTCCAAGGACCTATAAATGAATCATGAGGTGCCTTCTCAGTAATTAAAGAATATAAATTGTGTTCAGTGTTGCCTTACACTGAAATGTCATTTTGTTGAAAAGAGGTAATCCATATTAAGTATGTATGGTAATTGTCAGCTAAATAGAAGAGCAAATGAACTGAATTATCCAATTTACCATTCAGACAAATGAAGATATATTTGCTCCATATAAAGGTACTTACCTTACTTTAGAGAATTACATTTTGAAACTTGGTTTACTGAACTAGAAATGTGTATTAAATACTTTTAGGGATGCCCCCATGGCCTGATTCCCAAACTTTCTTAACAAAGTGTTATTTCCCTATTACTTGACTCAGATGACTCAAATCCACAGGGGATCATTTCTTCTGAATTTCAATAATATCCTATCAAAATATCTCATAATTATATTAAAACATTTGTTAAAAATTATAATTTTAATTTCCATCATTTTAGTTTTCTACTGTCTTGATCATATACCAACCACAATAAAATAATTAAAATAAAAGTTTATACTTTAATATATTTCAAATATTATAATTAAAATATATCATATCCACTTACAGACAACAGTAATGAGGATGTCCCCAAATCTAATTAAAAGAACAACAGGTAAATAAAATATGGAGCACAGTATTAATTACAAAAGTAAATAATTTGAAAGAAAGTCTGACAAAAAAAATTAGGACTCAGGGAAATATTTTTTGTCATTGCCTTAAGAATTTAGAGGCAATCAAAATCAAAATTTTTATTGAGTTATATAAATCTACATTACCAGTGTTCATACTGCACAGAAAGTTGTCTGCTCTTAGATTTTGGAGGAGCCTAAATTTCAGCATCCTTTCCAATCATATGAAAGATATTAGGGTCCTGAGGTGATCTTTCAATAAGGAATCATGTTTATTTTTAGCTCAGGATGTAGTTTAGGGGCAGAATGCTTGTCTATCATTTATGAAGTATTGGGTTCAATGTGCTGTATTTAAAAAGTAAAACAAAACAACTTGATTTTTAATTTCAAATTATATTCCATGTAAACTGAGTTCTTGCCATAATCCTCAACACAATTGTACTGGGAAATATGGAGTCTCTGAGAAGTAATAGATCTCACAAAGGACCATGAGAGGATGTTTATGAAACTAGTATTGGGTTTTTCTGTCTCAAGCTTTCCCTTTCCCCTACTAATTTCTACTCTGTATATGATAGAGACAAAACAATCATAATTATGTGTTAGCCAAGAGAAGGAAGCTTGTCAAATAGCACTTTAACTCAAAAAATTTCAGCCTCTAGAATTGCAAAACATAAATGTCTAATCTTTAAGATTTTGGTCACTGGTTAACTTCTAATTTTTCCTCATCACTGTATATTTACCAATTTATTGGTTGAGTACACTATTCCTAGGAGATACAATTATTCCTAAAAATGTAAATAAATATTACTCATTAAACACAAATTTTGCGTTTTAATAGTTGAGAAAAGAAAAATGTTAGGCTGTTGTAGTAAGTTTTCCTGGCATCTGTTTTGGGCCCAGAGATTTGGAACCTGGCACTCGGAGGCTTTTGTCCCCCAAAGAAATGAATCACACGCTTATATCCTTTACACTGTTTGGCCCATGTCTTAAGCACATTACTAGCTAGCTGTTTCATCTTAATTCAACCCATTTCTATTAATCTGCCCACCACGTGGCTCAGCCCGTGATTGGCTGGTACCTCTTACATGTCTGTTCCTCTTGGGGGTCGGATGGAGACTGACTAACTCCACCCTTTCCTACCTGCCTGCCCTCTGATTCTCCACCCACTTCTATGGTGCTGTGCATAGGTCAAAACAGTACAGAACATTCTACCACACTAGGCCACAGCAATTAATACAATGCCAGAAATTGACAAGCTGAGTTAGAGTATTCTATAATTATTAGTGGATAACTGTACCATGTATATTATTTCACACTTCTTCATAGCAAGTACTGGTATGTTAACTTTGGGCTAGAAAATTGCATTACATATATATATGTAAATATATGTATATATGTATATATGTATTTGTGAAGACTGTGTTTATTTTCTTTCCTAATTGTTCTGTAAAATGTAAAACTATATTAGTAGTTCAGGACATATGACTGAGTCATGGGAAGCCAATTTGGGGTAATGTCAAGTTTTAGTACTTTGATGTTATACTATATAAGTCACTATATATTTCTTTATATTTTTATTGAAAAATACTTTCTAATGATGAGCTACTCTGAACTATTAAAAAACAGTTTTAAACTCTAGATTATGGTGAATTGGTGAGTAGGTAATACTTCCAGTAAAAATTAAATAATAGTATTGTAAAAGTGTCTAGTCAGTTGATGTGTCCAGACTTAAGTGTCATTAATTACTTTAAAATATTTTCTGGCTTGTTTAGATAATAGAATAAGAGAATGTGTTAGAGAAATGCTTATGCACATTACTCTAATTTTCCTGACTGGTTATCAGCAAGGTGTCAATTGGGTGGGCAGGTTTATCAGTCATTTGCAGCACTGTTTATATTATATGGGCTTCTTAAAACCCATGTCATGGAACCAATTTAATTTTCTGCTCAAGAGAACTGTTTAATTTATATTCAACATGGTCTGTTGTTAGAGATTTCAGCTCTTTCAAAAAATAATTTGAGGAAAACACTTCCTGAGGCAAGTTATAAATTCAAGCTGTAGAATATCAGTGAGGACATTTAGAAAAGTGACTGTTTTTTAATTAATCCCACTACATAAATGAACTCTTGAATAGAAGTTGTAGAAAAGTAACGCTTGCTTTAAAACAAAGATAGTTTAATAATTTTAATGGTTTAAGTTGGTGAATAGTTCTTCAAAAGATAATGCTCTCAGTCACAATCAATGTTAAATATCTAGACCCAATTGCTACATAGGCAAAAGATGCAAGACTAATAAACAGATATAAACAAGTGTCTATATAAAGACAATTTTGGTTCAACAACAAAATTAAAGAATGTTTAAATAGAGTTAGGAAATAAAGGTTTTGCCTCAAGCTAAAGCATAAGGAAGTTAGTTGTAAAGGATACACAATTGACTCTACTCATCCTTATCACTTTGAGAAGCAAGTACTGGGGGCTTCATTTCAACATGAACTTTTATTATAAGTATAGTATTAGGAAGAAAATGTAACGATTAAGCCACTGAATGGCTTTTCCAAGATATCTCTATAAATAAAATACTAATATTTTTTAAATTAATTAATTTTTAAGGATTAAACTCAATTGGCAAATTCTTTACCAAATTAAGCAATAAAAATGGAATACCTACTTCAAAAAAACTAGAAATTGAAAGGCAAACATTATAACAGATATGAATGAAACTCTAGAAAATCATAAAGACATACATTTTAAATTTGTTTTAATAAATTGAAGATTCTGAAAAAACTGGTGTTTTTAGATAGCAAAATTAAACATAAATTCAATGAATGATTTTAACAAGTGCATACTTTATAACCTGCTTGAAATACTAATAAAATGCTCCATACTAAAAATAAAAAACAGCAATAACACAAGAATGTCTGATGCTCTTGCAGAGGACCCAAGTTTTGTTTCCAGTACCCATGGAAGGTGGTCCCCATCTACCTGCAAATTCAGATTTAGAGGATGCACTGCTTTTTCCTAGCTTCTGTGAACACTGACAGGCACATATCATACACTTACACAGACACATATATGTACATACACAAAAATAAACAATTTAAACATTTATTATTTCTTAACATCTTTCAAGGCCCCCAGTTACCCCACAGAAGTAAACACACATACACAGTGATATGCCAGTGTGTATCTATACATATATTGTTTACCAGAGCCTATGAAGAACTAAGTGATTTGGTCTCTATCTACTTTTTTAATTTTAATATTTGGGACTTGGTCTAGTCAATCTATGAGGACAAATAACAGTCATATGAATGGTGAGAAATGTAGTTTAAGGAAGCTTAAATCTTAAAAATATGCTGCTGATACTTGAAACACAATTTAAAAACCTAAAGATGGAATGTTATGACAGATATTTGAAAATATTTTAAATATTTTCTGTAGTTATGAATATGTAATTATAATATGTATAATATATGTATCATAATTATATATGTATAAATGATCTCAAATTTCTTCCAGGCTTGTTGTTGACACTATAAACTAAAATTATCTCAAGGGGAAAAGTTGTAGATGCAACATGACACAAACTATAAAGATTATGCTTTATTTTGACTAATTTTATACTTTTAAAAATATACTTCCAAAGAACTTCAAGTCATTAAAGGAAGAAATTTGAAAATATGTTAAAATATTGGAAGATCTCCCATATTCAAGGTTTAGTAGGATTAAAGCTGGCCATCTTAAAAAAATAAAAGCAGTCTACTGATTCAATAAATTTCCATCAAAATTTCAACACAGTTCTTTACATACCTTAAAAAAACAATACTCAACTTCATATAGAAAAACAAACAAAAACTCAGGATAAATAAGACAATCCTCTGCAATAAAGGAGCTTCTGGAGGTATCATCATGCAATAAGGCACAGCTATAGCAATAAAAACAGCATGGTTTTCGCATAAAAACAGATAGGTGGATCAATGGAATTGAATCAAAGATCCTGACATAAATCCACATACCTATGAATACCTGGGGTTATTTTGACAAAAAATTCAAAATTACAAGGTTTCTTTAACTAATGGTTATAACATAACTGGAAGTAGGCATGTAAGAGCATTTAAATTCATAACTATTGTCCTCCATAAAACTCAGGTCCAAGTAGATCAAAGACATCAACATGAATCCAGTTAAACTGAACTTGATAGAAGAAAAATAAGAAATATTCTTAAATGCATTGACACAGGAAGGAATTTTCTGAATAAAACACCAGTAGCACAGATACAGATAAAATTTTATAATTGGGACCTTGTGAAACTGAAAAGCTACACAAGGCAATAAACGCCATCAATAAAACAAAATGGTAGCATACAGAATGGGAAAAAAATCTTCCCCAAACCTATATCACCCATATTGGGTAATATACAAAATATATAGAGAACTCAAGAGACTAGACATCAAAAAAATCAAAAAATTCAATTTAAAAATTGGATCAAAATTTAAACAGTGAATTTAAACTGAAGAATCTCAAGTGTCTGAAAGTCACCTAAAAATTGTTCAACATCCTTAGTCATCATAGAAATAAAAATCAAAATGACTCTAAGGATTCTAGGATTATTAATAGATTTTGGGTTGTTTGTGTTTCAGTTCTAAATTTTTTCCTGAATTCTTTTCTTTGCAATTGAATTTATTTTTAATATTAAAATATATTTATATCACTTTCTTCCTTACCTTCCTTACTTCCAACACCTCCCTCCCTCAAACTCTTTCTATGCTTCTGTCGTACTTTCACTTAAATTTATGGTCTGTGTTGGACAATTATTAATAGACAGATATATAGGTAGGTGGGTAAATAGATAGATAGAGAGAGAGATAGAGATAGAGGCAGTGATATACAAAGACAGAAAGATATAAAATATAACACAAAGTGACATGTACATGTACTGTGTGGCTTGAGTGCATATGATTTTAGGGTTGACCACCTTTAATGAAATAGCTAATTAAAGACTACTTGTGTGGAGGGTCCCATTCTCCCTTCTCAGTAGTCATTAAGTGTCTGTACTTCTTTGTCTAGGAAAGGATCCCCATAAGATTTCCACCATCAGCATTATCATACCTATTTAATTATCATTGTGAAGTCCTAGTTTAATCTTGTTTCAATTTTCAGATTATGTCTTACAAGTAAATATCTAGCTCATATATTAATTTTATATACTTTCATCAATTTTTTGGCTTCTTTACTGAGTATTGACTGTATTTGAACAATATTTAAAAATTACTTGAGGCTTTGATTTGTCTATGATTCAGGGACAGTTTAATTTTGCTTCTGTAATGCAGGTAAGCCAAGAGATTATTGTGTGATATATTTAACTTGTTTAAAGTTGATCCTAAATTGCTGTGATGGCAAATCTACTTCCAAGCTCAAATTAGCCCATAATATATTTACTTGAGGGTCTTAATTTAGAGTATTTACTACAACTTTTATGTTTAGAAGGAGGCATATCCCCATATTCTCATCTTTAAATATGAGATATGAATTTTTTTTACCATTTTAGCTTCTTTCTATGAACACATAGGTGCTTTGAGAAAAGAGACAAATCAAACTTGCCTTCTAAATTTCCCTTTTATTATTTATTTCATTTTGCACCACATTGGTATGTTTCACTAAAGTTAATCAGATGCTATTTTGTAAGAGTGTGACAAACTCTTATTTAGTCTTATTTAGTCATATGCATTATTCTCCAAATCAACATAATCTACAATTTCTAGAACTGATAAAGTTTCATTATATATTATGTCTTTATAATCCCAGCTCATTTTGAAATTAAATTATATGTACATAGTAAGTTTAAATATTTGCATATCACATGAAAGAAAACAATTTGGGTTTATTTAATTACTTTGGCATATATAATTTACATAAATACTAATTAACTTTATTATTTATTACATATTAATTTTAGTAAAAATATCTTAAGAAATGTGTGCTGTAGATCTGAACATTAACTTGTCTTTTCCAATGATATTATAAATAAAAGATTCTGTCTATGAATGTACTACTTTAACATTTTGGTTTATTCTTTACAGTAAAAGCTTTGATTTTTAATCATTGCTTAAACAACTACTGGTATAAATTTGTTGGCTGATATGTGGATTGATTTATTCATTGGACAAATAATTATTGTGATGTTTATATCAAAAGCATTGCTAGCATACTGTCTATACAGAAGAGAATAAATAGGTAATGAATAAATGCCATAAACCAAAGCCATAATGTAGGAATTAATATAATGTAAATAAAATAAAACAAATTCTATTTTTGTCCAGAAAAGGCAAGAAAGTTTTCAGAGTATTTCACATTATAATTTCAGTTTTGCATATTACTGTAAATTTTGTACCTGCTAAATTCTATAGCATCCATAAACTTATTATCAGTTTTCACTTTCATGTATCTTTAAGAGATTATTCAGTTTTACAAATGCACCTGAGTCAACTGGGCATAAACTTGCAGTAAAAAAAATGCAGAAAAATACTTCACAACCCTCAAAAGATGAACTAAAAATAAATCATTGGTATGAATACAAAATTAAGGATGGTCAAAATATTAGAAAATTAAATATTGTGTAATAATCTTATTTTTTTACACTGTGAAGAACTATCACTCAGCTTTGTTTAATAAAAAGAACTGGATTTGGCCAGAGGTGGAGACTGATCTAAGCATTAATGGGTCAGTGGGACCATAGGACTGTATGCTCCCTGCCCAGGGAGGGGATGGGGAGTTGCAGAGGAAAAAATGACCAGATGTGTTGGGAGGGGGAAGAGACCTTGAATAAGGATATACAGGGATGAAAAAAAAAATTCAGAGGGAAAGATGAACA
>PVIH01020010.1:0-33727 GCA_004025045.1 Sigmodon hispidus | reverse complement strand
TCTAACAGGTGTTAGGTGGTATCTCAAAGTTGTTTTGATTTGCATTTCTCTGATGGCTAAAGATGAAGAGCACTTTTTCAGGTGCCTTTCAGCCATTCGTAGTTCCTCTGCTGAGAATTCCCTTTTTAGATCTGAACCCCATTTTTTGATAGGGTTATTCAAGGTTTTGTGATCTAAATTCTTGAGCTCTTTATATATCATAGAGATCAGTCCTCTGTCACTTGTAGGGTTGGTGAAAATCTTTTCCCATTTTGTAGGCTGGCATTTTGTCCTATTGACAGTATCCGTGGCTTTGCAGAAGCTTCCCAGCTTCAGGAGATCCCACTTATTGATTGTTGGTCTTATTGCAGAGAAGAAAAATGATCAGATGTGGTGGGAGGGGGAAGAGACCTTGAATAAGGATATACAGGGATGGAAAAAAAAATTCAGAGGGAAAGCTGAACACAAAGAAAATATATGTGTAGTAATCTTATTTGAATTTCTACCCTTGATAAGCCATGCTTATGATTATTATCCTCTGTATAGTTATTGTTAACTCGTAAGAATTTTTTTTAAATTCTTTTTACTGTTTCTTTGATAAATACAAAATAAAGAAAAAAAATTTAACTAATGAGAAAAAAAAAATAAAAAGGCATGAGCTTGTGATGAGAAAAAAAAATTTTTAAAAACCATTTTTAATCAACTATATGTGTGGCATTTTTGTATGTGAGTGTAGATATTGACAGTGGTCAAGAGACATTGGATTCCCCTGGAGCTTGAGTTTTAGGCAGCTATGACCCACTTGACTTGGGTTCTGTGACTTAAATTCAGTCCTCTACAAGAGAGGTTTGCACTAACCCATCTCTCCAGTCTTAGAATGTATATTTTTTTAATGTACTTATGTGAGAATTTCCTCTGGGGATGGTGGTGGTGGAGGGGACAAGGCAATATTCACACAACTCCTGTTGTAAGATCTGAATAATAAGCTAAAGTCTGATTCCAATAGGGTGCACATGAGGGAAGCAATGAGTTTATTAGGTTTGTTTACAGAGCAATTGGTGAGAGGTTGCGTGCAGGAGTATTGGTGGCCTTACAACAGCTACCTTAGCAGGTCTGTACCCAGAAGGGAGATGACTCTCCAATGGCTCTGTAGGTGGAGTCCTGTCCATTTGTCCTTCTTTTTTCTTTTATTTTTGAATAAAGTCTCATTTTTTATCCATGTATCCCCTTGTTCAAACTCCCTTACCCCTCCTGACTCCTCCTGGTCATTTTCTCTTCTCCCTATCTCCTCATCTCCTCCCAAGAAAGGGCAGGAGGTCTCAAGGTGGTTTGTTCAGCATCCACTCCAGGCAAGTCCAATTTCCTCATTGCAATATCAAGACTAGATCAGGTGTTCCTCTAGAGGGAATGGGCTCCAAGGTGATGGTCCAAGATGTTTCAGATCCCAAGCTGTTCAGTGGTTGTGATTTGCAGCTGGGACATGCTTTGCTCTTTGCTTTTTTGTTTAGAGACCACTAATAAGTGAGTACATTCCCTGCTTATCTCATCTTACCTCGATCAGGAGGATATTATCCAAATCCATCCATTTGCCTGCAAATTTTAGGATATCATTTTTTCTTACTGCTGAGTAGTACTCCATTGTGTAGATGTACCACAGTTTGTTAATCCATTCCTCAGTTAAGGGGCATCTAGGTTGCTTCCAGGTTCTTGCTATTATGAATAATTCTTCTATGAACAGACTTGAGCTAATGCTTTTGGGGTTCCAATGTGTGTCTTTAGGGTATATGCCCAATAGTGGTATTGCTGGATCCTTGGGGAGATAGTTTCCCAGTTTTCTAAGAAATCTCCATACTGCATTCCAGAGTAGCTGAACAAGCTTACACTCCCACCAACAATGGAGGAATGTTCCCCTTGCTCCACATCCTCTCCAGCATAGGCTGTCATCTGTGTTTTTGATCTTAGCCATTATGGCAGGTTTAAGGAGTTTTCTCAAAGATGTTTTGATTGGCATTTCTTTGATGGCTAAAGATGTTGAGCACTCTTTCAAATGCCTTTCAGCCACTTGTAAGTCTTCTGCTGAGAATTCTCTTTTTACTCTGAACACCATTTTTTAACTGGGTTACTTAAGGCTTTAAGTGCTAGTTTCTTGAGTTCTCTATATATTTTAGAGATTAGTCCTCTGTCACTTGTAGGGTTGGTGAAAATCTTTTCCTATTCTATAGGCTGTTGTTTTGTCTTATTGACTGTGTCCTTGGCTTTACAAAAGCTTCTCAGTTTCAAGAGGTCCCGCTTATTGATTGTTGTTCTTAGTTTCTGTGCTACTGGTGTTATATTTAGAAAGTGGTAACCAGTGCCAATGTGTTGGAGGTGACCCTCTTTTCTATCAAGTTCAGTGTGGCTGGGTTTATGTTGAGGTCTTTGATCCACTTGGATTTGAGGTTTGTGTAAGGTGATAGGGTTGGATCTATTTGCACTTTTCTACATACTATCATCCAGTTATGCCAACATCATTTGTTAAAGATACTATCTTTTTTCCATTGAATATTTTGGGCCTCTTTGTCAAAGATCAGGTGTTCATTGGTTTTTGGGTTAATTTCTGGATCCTCAATTAGATTCCATTGATCCACAAGTCTCTTTTTTTTTTAAAAACTTTATTTATTTATTTGCCTTGGTGTTTGCCTGGAACTGGAACTACAGACAGTTGTTAGCTGCCATGTGGGTGCTGGAAATCGAACCCGGGTCCTCTGGAAGAGCAGACGGTGCTCTTAACCGCTGAGCCATCTCTCCAGCCCCCTACAAGTCTCTTTTTATTTCTGTAGCTCTATAGTATAACTTGAAGTTGGGGATGGTGATGCCTCCTGAGATTCTTTTGTTGGGTAAAATTGTTTTGACAATCCTGGCTTTCCTTTATCCTAAATGAACTTGAGTATTTTTCTTTCAAGCTCTGTAAAAAATTGTTTTGGAATTTTGATGAGAATTTCATTGAATCTGTAGATTGCTTTTGCTAGAATTGCTGTTTTTATTTTGTTGATCCTACCTATCTAGGAACATGGGAAATCTTTCTATTTTCTGATATCCTCTTCGATTTCTTTCTTCAGTGATTTAAAGTTTTGTCAAATAGATCTGTTACTTCTTTGATTATAGTTATTTCATTGCAGCTATTAAAAGGGTGATGTTTCCTTTACTTCTTGTTCAGCCCTTTTATCTTTAGTGTATAGGAGGGCTACTGAATTCTTTGAGTTAATCTTTTATCCTGCTATATTGCTGAACTTCAGTTTATCAGGTGTGGAAATTCCCTGGTAGAATTTTGTGGGTCACTTATGTATACAATCATATCATCTGCAAAGAGACATAGTTTTACTTCTTCTTTTCCAATTTGTATCCCCTTAATCTCCTTTCATTCTCTTACTGTGTTAGCTAAAACTTCTAGAACTATTTTGATAGGTAAGTGGAGAAAGGACAGACTTGTCTATTTCGTGATTTTAGTGGGATTGCTTTGAGTTTTTCTCCATTTAGTTTGATACTGGCCATCAGCTTTTTGTAAATGGCCTTTATTATATTTAGGTATTTTCCCTGTATTCCTGATCTTTCTAGGACTTTTATCATAAAGCAATGTTTGATTTTGTCAAAGGCTTTTTCAACATCTAAGGAAATGATCATGTGTTTTTTTTTTTTTCCTTCAATTTGTTTATGTGATGGGTGACACAGTTTTCTGTATGTTGAACCATCCTTGCATTTCTGGCATGAAGCCTAGTTGATCATGGTGAATAACTTTTTTTTATATGTTGTTGGGTTCAGTTTGCTAGAATTTTGTGGAGAATTTTTGTATCAATGTTCATGAAGTAAATTGGTTTGTAATTCTCTTTCTTTGTTGTATCTTTGAATGGCTTGGGTATTAGGTTTATTGTGGCCTCATAAAAAGAGTTTGCCAATATTCCTTCCATTTCTTCTGTATCGAACAGTTTGAGGACTATTGGTATTAGTTCTTCTTTGAATGTCTGGTAGAACTCTGCACTGAAACCATCTGGGCCTGGCCTTTTTTTACTTGGGAGACTTTTAATGACAGTTTCAATTTACTTTGAGGTTATAGCTCACTTCAGGTCTTTAATCTGATCTTGATTTAATTTTGCTAAGTGGTCCCCATTGAGAAAGCTTTCCCTTTCTTCTAAGGTTTCTATTTTTGTGGAGTATAGACTTTCAAAGTATGACCTGATAATTCTCTGGATTTCCTGGGGGTCTATTGTTATGTCCCCTTTTGTTGATTATGATTCATTCTCTCTCTCTCCTCTCTCTCTCTCTCTCTCTCTCTCTCTCTGCTATTTAGTTAGTTTGGATAAAGGTTTATCTATCTTGTTGAGTTTCTCAAAGAACCAACTCTTTGATTCATTGATTCTTTGTATTGTTCTCTTTGTTTCTATTGTATTGATTTCAGGTCTAAGTCTGATTATTTTTTACCACCTACACCTTCTCAGTGAATGTGCTTCTAATTGTTTTAAGGCTTTCAGCTGTGATGTTAATTCTCTAGTGTGGAATTTCTCTAGGTTTTTCATATAAGCATCTAGTGCTATGAATTTTCCTCTTAAGACTGACTTCATTTTTTCTCACAAGTTTTGATATGTTGTGGATTCATCTTTATTGAATTCTAGGAAATCTTTGATTTCTTTTTTAACTTCTTCCTTGATCCAGAGGTGGTTGAGTGATATTTAGTTTTCATGAGTTGGTAGGCTTCCTGTGATTTTTGATGGTGATCTGATATGAAAATTTCATATTAGATGATATGGAAATTTTTTTGTATCTATTGATATTTGCTTTATGACCTAGTTATTGTTCAGTTTTAGAGAAAGTTTTATGTGGTGCTGAGAAATATGTATATATCTTTGTTTTTGGGTTGAAGCTTCTGTAAATATCTATTAAGTCCATTTGCATCATAACCTCTGTTAGAACCATTATTTCTCCTTTCAGTCTCTGGTTGACCTATTCAGGGATGAAAGTAGGGTATTGAAGTCTCCCACTATTAGAGTATGACATTTGATGTGGTGTTTGAGCTTTAGTAGTGTTTCTTTTACATATGTAGGTGCCCTTTTATTAAGGGCATAAATATTCAGGGTTGAAGTCACATCTTGATCAATTTTTTCTGAGATGAATAAGTAATGTCCATCCTGGTCTCTTTTAATTGAATTTAGTTTGAAGTCTACTTTGTTAGATATTAGGATGGCAACACCAGGTTGTTTCTTGGGTCCATTTGATTGGAAAAATTTTTCCCAATCCTTTACTCTGAGCCTGTGTCTGTCGTTGAGGTTGAAGTGTGTTTCTTATATGCAGCAGAAGAACGGCTTTTATTTTTATATCCATCGTGTTAGTGTGTCTTTTTCTAGGTGAATTGAGTCCATTGATATTGAGGGATATTAATGATTACTGATTGTTATTTCCTGTTAGTTTTGATAGTTGCTTGTGTGTATATTCTTTCTTTGGTCTTTTCTTCTGTGGGATTATCAATTGTTTGTGGTTTCATGGATGTATCTGGGATCCTTAGGGTGGAGTTTTCCCTCTAGTGCTGTCTGAAGGGCCAGATTTGTGAATAGGTATTATTTAAGTCTGAATTTGTCACGAAATGTCTTGTTTATTTAATCTATGATGATTGATAGTTTTGCTGGGTATAGTAGTCTGTTTTGGCAGCCATGCTCATTTAGTGTCTGCATAATGTCTGACCAGGACCCTCTTGCTTTCTTTGTTTCCATCGAATAGTCAGGTGTGATTGTGATGGGTCTGTCTTTATAGGTAAGTTGGCCCTTTTCTTTTGCAGCTCTTAAATTTTTTCTTTGTTCTGTATGTTTTGTTGCTTAATTGTTATGTGGCAAGCAGACTCTTTTGGGGGGTTATATCTAATTGGTGTTCTATAAGCTTCTTGTATTTTTATAGGCATCTCCTTTATTAAGTTGGAAAAATTTTTTTCTATGATTTTATTGAATACATTATCTGTGCCTTTGAGCTGGCATTCTTCTCCTTCTTCTCTTCCTATTATTTTTCATTGTGTCCCAAATTTCCTGAACATTTTGTGTTATGACTTTTTTCATTTTAGTGTTTTCTTTGACTGATGTATCTATTTCCTCTATTGAGTCATCTACTCCAGAGATTCTCTCTTCCATCTTTTGAATTCTATTGGCTATGTTTGTATCTGTAGTTCCTATTCTTTTCTTCATATTTTCTACTTCTATCTTTGTCTCATTTTGTGTCTTTTTTCTATTTCAGTTTTTAGTTCCTGGAATGCTTGTTTCATTTTTTGGTTTTCTGTTTCTTATTTTTTTATTTTTTATATTTTATTCTTCAGGGATTTGTTCATCTCTTCAATGTTTTGTTTGTATTTTCTTCTACTTCTTTAAGGGATTTTTTTATATTCTCTGTTAAGGCTTCTATAATCTTCATAAAGGTATTTTTTCTGTTGTTTCCTCTTCATAGCTCTGTTCAGGTTTTGGTGTTGTAGAACCACTAGTTTCTTCTGTTGTGGCATTGTTGTGCTTTATATTGTTAAAAGTATTCTTGCACTAGTCTGCCCATTGCTTCAGTGGTTCACTCTTATTCAACTTTTAGTCAGTTGTAGCTAGATGGCTGGTGTATTCTATCTGCTCTGGACTGGGGTCTGCATTTGGAAGGACTCAGTCTGTTTATGATGAAGTAGTTTACCCTGGAGCCGCGGCCCAGCTGTGGGAGGTCCTTTCTGCTAGGGATTGTTGGAAAAAGTGCCTTGCAGCTTTAGCCTAGGGCATGTCTGCTAGTGAGAGTGTGAGGTTATAACTGTGGGTTTGACCCCATTACTGGAGAGAGATTCTCTGGGGGAGTGTCCCAAGAGCTAGACTCTGCTCACCTCTGAGTCTGCTCTGGACATGGTCTTTTGTTTTGAAGACATCTATCTGTCACAGCCCACTGGCCATAACTTAGGCTATTCTACCACTTGTTGATCTTCTTCCTGAGGTCTCCTTCCTTTTTTGGCCATATTCTATTCAACCAGTCAGCTTTTATACTACCAAAATAACTGAACCCTGGATTTTAATGATTCATATTGCCAAATAGCAGCTGATCCAAATGTACAGCCCAGTTAGGAGGTATTCCAAGGAAAAGATTGAAGTCAGTTAAGTCCTTCTCAAGGACACTTCTTTGGGAAAATCCCATTGGTCCTTCTAAGACATTATACTTTAGCTCCTCTTACAGCCCTAGACTTGGTGTATAGTTAAGGCAGAAATGCATACAACTGGTTAAGAGGGGTTGGCTGGATACTCAAGTCAGAGTCCTGTGACCCTCCTGATTCCTTTGTTCTGTGATGGAATGTCAACAGTCAGCAAGCCCAGATGTTATGATCTTTTGTGATTAGGTCTGTTCAAACTCCTGAAGATGGTGGCCATTTGGCAGAAAATTGTCCTGTATACTATCTACGCATGAAAACTAAATTATACAAGTGACTGATCAAAGCATAGCAAATGCAATATGAAAGAATAGAAAAATTACCTAAGGATCATTAATGGAGCTATTGGAAACTCAAAATGCATGCGCGCACACACACACACACACACACTCACACAGACACACACATATACATATATTATCTTATCCCTTGATGATGGCTGTAGTTGCGTATTAGTCTATACTGCAGTGCTCTTATGATGGAATCAATGAAATCCTAAATTTAAAATAAATAGAACCTCTGGAGGAGCTATAAGAAGTGTACTCTACTTGCACTCAAACAGAAAACCCACTCCCCTCCAAAATAAGATTCTTATAAATGTCTGCATGTCTTTAAACTAGCCCAGAGAAATGGGAGACTTCTTAGTCTCCTGTGACATGTGTTACTTACATAAGTTTCTTTCAGGTACAAAGAGAAAACTCCAAATTAATCTGAAGGTGCTGCTTCATTAAGTAGCTTAATCCTTACGTAGTATAGTATGATTATCTCCATACTTAGAAAAATACCTATGTTATGTACATATGGTCTAGATCTCAGTTTCGAATTATTCAGGAAATTTATATCAGAATCATCTATCTAATCAAACAACTGTAAGACAGTCTTTTAACATCTAAAATAACAGTGGAATCTCTCAAAAAACATATTTTGTGATATTTACCAAAATAGCATAAATTACCAAGAGGTTTTACTTAACAGATATGTGATAATACAGTAATTAAAGTCACAGGCTTTAAAATAGGATTGGATTTAGGTTTGAATCCCAGCCTCACCAACTGCTTATGAGTATGGGTTCATGCAGGTCACTTTCTCAAAGTCATAGTTTCCTATTTAGTAAGATATAGAGTACCATCAAACATCCACCACACCATCTAATCAATGCTGAATTTGTTCAACATGCAACTACTTTTCAGTTAAAATTTCAAGTGCTAAATAATTGTTAGATAACTCTCTGCATAATAGTACTTTAGATGAAAATTGGTGCAGGGTCAAAACCAACCAACTAAACAACAAAATAATGACCTTTCAGAACACAGGGTTGGTGTTGAGATTCCTTGTGCTTTGTTATCCTCTGGGCCATTTTAGGAGCAGAAATTGTGCTATGAATCAATGATTGTTCTTGTTAGACCCATCATAATCTCAAAATCCTTTAGAAATTCTACTCTTTTGTGTATAGTCATTGAATATTCTCTGATTTCTTCTGCATTGTTTATTTAACACTCATCATCTACAGCCTCTCTTACCCTCATGGGACTTATCATATGCTTTGAAAATGCTCTTGATAGACTGAAATGAGGGAATGATTTTTTCCTGCTTTTATCATTTCTTTCTTGAACTCTCTTCTTTGATCTCTCTGTCTTCAGTACAACGGTCCCTTGAACTCAAGGAATAATAATCAGTCAGGAGACAGAAATGATAATTTGCGCTCCCCTCTCATCACTCCTGCCTGATTTATTCCAGTGATTCGTTGAGGCTTCAAGGCGCAGACCACAGCTCCACATGTGACTTACAGGACCCTTGCAGTCTAGTTCCTGTCTCTTTCTTGGACTGCTTGTGTCTTCTATCTGGAAGCTTCCGTAAGACTTTTACAACTCCATGCTCCCTTTGCTTCAGAATCTTCCCTCAGCCTACTGTCTTGGCTTTCAGAACACATCTTTCTGCCACTCTTCCCTATTGAAGAACAAGTACCATTTCACATTCCTTCTCTGTCATCTGGTCAGGTACTGGTTTTTTTTTTTTTTTCTGAGTTAGACTTTCTTTCCTTTTTGCCATTTTAATACTACTTTAAAACATGATTTATCATCATCATTATTATTATTTAAATCATGACCACAGTTTTTTTCCCTTTCTTCTCTCCTCCCAGTCCCTTCCCCACCTTTCCCCTGCCGCTCCACACACTCCTCCTCCGTTTCTATTCAGGTCTCCCGTGGATATCAACCAAATATGTCATATGGAGTCGAAGTAAAACTAAGCACCTCCCATTGTATTAAGGCTGGACAAGGCAACCTAGTATGAGGAACAGAGTCCAAAAAGCCTGCAAAAGAGTCAGAGACAGCTCCTGCTCCTACCGTTATGAATCCCACAAGAAGATCAAGCTACACAACTGTAACATACAGGCAGAGGGCCTAGTTCAGTCCCATCCAGGCTTCCTGGTTGCTGTTTCAGTCTCCATAAGCCCCCATAAGCTCAAGTTAGTTGATTCTGTGAGTTTTCTTGTGGTGTTCTTAACCCCTCTGGCTCCTACAATCCTTCCACAGCTGCTTCCTCAGGCTTTCCTGAGGTCCATCTAATGTCTGCCTGTGGGTCTCTGCATCTGTTTCCATCAGTAGCTTGAAGAAGACTCTCTAATGGCAACTGGGATAGGTACGAATCTATGAGTATAGCAGAATATAATTAAACATTATTTCTGTGCTGGCTTGAAAGAAATAGACTCCACAGTGAGTGGCATTATTAGGAGGTGTGGCCTTGTTGAAGAAGGTGTGTCACTGTGGAAGTGGGCTTTGAGACTTGAGATATGCTCAAGATAATGCCCGGAGTCTCAGACCACTTCCTGTTCCTTGCACAAGATATAGAACTCTCAGTTACCTCTTCAGCACCATGCCTGCCTGCATGCCACCATGTCCCACCACTTTGCTGAAGATGTTTACCATCGGTATGAGTTTCCTGTTAGAATTTTTGAGATTGCTTATGTATACTAACATATCATCTGCAAATAGTCATACTTTAACTTAATCATTTTCATTTTATATCTCCTTTATCTCCTTTACAGATTTCTTTTTGTTAATAATAAAAAATGAGATTATAAAGCAATTAAATCGTGGCTAGTAGAGTCATGCAACAGAAGTATGCTGGGCACACAATGCAATTGCATCATTCCCCCTTTCCATTTCTTTTCTGAACCCTCCTATGTAAGCTCCCTTTGCTTTCTTTCAAATTCATGGCCTCTGTTTTCTTTAATTCCATATTCCAAAATACACAAATACAAGTGCTGAGTCTGTATAATAATTTCACTTGTGTGTATATGTTTCAAGGCTGACCATTTGAATAACTAGTGTGCTTTTTCCTGGGAAAGACTATTTCTTTTACTTTCAGCATTCCTTAGTTGCTTATAGTTTTTTGTGTTAGTCAGTACCTTTTGTATGATCTGTATGGTTTATAATAAGAATGGAAGGAGATAGACCATGAGAAAACATATGACCCACAGTAGGTTTTCAATGAATATCAACTGTGTTCTAGCTATGAAAGACTGAGTATTTTCTATTCTTGCTCTTGTATTGTTTTTCAGAATTTCTTTTTTAAAAAAGAAACAATTCCTGGCAGAAGACGCCATCTCAGCAGGCAAAGCTGCTCCTCTTCCTCTGTGTGAATGAACACAGGCAGCAATCCTCTCCTTCTGCAAACATGGACTACATGCCGACTGAGTGCAAGGTGCTTGGTTGGTAGAGCAGGGCAATGTGGTCAACTTTAACTGGAGGAAGGATGTGGAGAAGTGGAAAGAGGAGTGGTCACTGTCCAATGCTGGATAATCTGGTGAAAGTACCATTGGGAAGCAGGTAAGAATCATTAATGAGGGTGGCTCTTCAAAGGAAGGCTGAAAGCAATATAAAGTATTTCTCTACAGCAATAGTATACAGTCCATCACTGTAATCATCAGGGCATGGGTGTTTAGAGACTGATTTGGGGGAAGCTGTCAGAAAGGTGTTGCCCAAATGTTCTCTTTTAGATGGCAGTGTTGAGGAAGGACTCATTACCCCAGGACTACCAGCCAGAATTACATGTGTAAGGGTCCTTACAGACAGTACATCTGTCAGAGGAATGATCAGTGTGAAGCAAGAAGGAAATCTGGCTCAGCATAACTCATCCACTCTAGAGTTGAATAGGGGGTAGTTTATGTTTAGACATTGAAGTATAGCACAACTTTGGAAAAAAGTTTCTTGATAATAATCATTTCAATCCCATGTGTACAAATAAAACTTTAAACAGCTTACCTTTCTAGGACATGACTGAGATCTCTCAGTCATACAGATAGTGTAGAGGTCACCAACCTACAAAGAGCATGTGACATCTCCCTTAAAGATGGGTACTATTAATTAAGAAGCAATACTCAAGATAAGAGTCTAGGGTGAGAAAATCTTAGATAGCCGTAATAGTCTGGGGAATTCATGTGTGGGCTGGCGCTATAGATAGCAAAGCCTACCATCTTAGTAACTACAGCTATTCCCAGCCTTCTAGGAGAAAATCAGTTATACACAACCCTTCCATTGAAGAGACAAGTCTGTGTGAAGACTGTAGGCACTGTAGAGACACATTTAACCTTCAGAGCAAACCACACTTGAAAATGATATAGGTGAACAAAAATCAGAATGATTTGAGGGAGTGAGAACAATTATCTTCTGTGCAGCACTCAATGAGTATGACCTCGTTCTGGCAGAGGATGTAAAAATGAGCCAAATGCCTCAACATGTGAAAGTGTTTATAGCATATGTAATAGCTAGTTGTTTACAGATGCTTCAGTCCTTCGTTGCCTTAATAAGAAAGATGCCTTTGAGGGAAAAAATAAATGAAGAGGCATCTATTAACAGTCTGGTGCCCAGAAACACAGGCTCAAATATATATGAAGTGATAGTTGCTTACATTCAGGGCCACTTTACAGATCTGAATAGAAAAAAAGACACAGAAAATGTACACCAAGTTCACTTGTACCACAAACACCAAAAAATGTGCTGTTTGTTTTTGGTGTTGTTATAGACATCATAGTTTAAAACAACATAAAGGACTATAGATTTTATTAAGAAAATGGTGTGAAAAAAAGTTACTACAATATTGAGTGTTGAAACTGGACGTCTCTGTCTCTTGGGGGAGCGACAAGCATTGTGGTACCAGGGAACGGGAGCAGCAAGCAGAATCTCAGCCATCTTTAGCACTATCTTCTGTATCAGGGAATGTGTAATTGGCAGGAGATGGTCAAGACAGGCTTTAGAAGTGAAATGACTATCAAGTATCATTGACTCATCATATCATCACTTGGATTTTATGATCTAAAATGTTTAGGGTGTGTTGAAACTGAGGTGTTGCATTCCAAAATGTAAATATTAGATTACCTTTTCCTCTCTCATTTTAAGTAAATCACTGAAAGTTAATTTCCAAGATTTTTTCTCACCATCACTAAACTTACTTGCTTGCAGAAGAATCTCTGTGAAAATAGTCTTAACTCCACAGACCTTGTGACTAAGTCAGTTTGAAAATATTCCTCTTACTAGGGACTGTTGGTTTTTAACTTTTGGTTTGGTCAGGATGTCCTATTTCTATAATTAAGAGTCTTCCTGGTTATTCAGACTTCAGAAATCAAGCTCTTCTAAATGAAATTTATGCCACTGTCACGTTTAAAGCCTCAAGATATTTTCTAAACAGCAGTTACTTTGGAGAGCTCAGCAGTAAGATACTAGCTCTTACTTCTCTAAGTTTATAGTCAGGTTAATTTTGTTTATGCTGATTAATTAATGAACATTGAAGGAATAGAATAAAGTCATCTCGGATACAGATACACCCAAGACAGCTTTCAACAGGAAATGCCAATTGCCAAGTTCAGAACCAATGGCTTTGCTACTGGAAATCTACTAACTTGACCACTTTGGTTTTTGCTTGTTGTCTCAGCTATGGGGAGTTTTGCCTAAAGTCTCTCTTGTTCTTTCATCTTTGTGGCTTTTGCTTCTGCTGTTGAGAGACACCTAAAGTGTCTCAACAGTGTGTACTTTTCCTTTGTAAATGTGGCACCAAATCCCCATTTGCTTCTGTTTTTGCTGCATCCGTGTTAACTGTAGAAGCAGTTCTCAATATGTTCTTTGTCTAAAACTGTTATATTTTGAGACATTTCCCCACTTTGTGTGTACAGATTTGAATCTGGTACAGTTGGCAGCAGTATTAAAAATAGTGACTAAAGAGTCCAGGATAGCTCCTGCTTGCAACCAGCCCTTTCTGGAAATCCCGTCTCCTGTTTCCCTTTGCTGCTGCTGAGTGGGCTTGACTGTAGTCTGAGAGTGTGTTCAGGTGGGAGAGTTCTCTGGAAGCCCAGTCCCTGGATTTAGTAGGATTATCTAATCTAAGATGGAGGGCTTCCTGCCCTATCTATGTATAAGTGGCATACAGTCACAAATTAGCTTCCAAATTTATGTTTTACTTGTGTAGGTAGCTAGAGTCCTTTTGAACAAGCTACAGCAAATGTTATTAAATATTGAGTGGCCCACTGAGGGACAGAGGATAAACAAAGAGAATGCATTTTGAGGATTTCAAATCGGTAGGCTAAGCAGTGTCTTTTGAGGTCCAATCTTTTGGGATTGGATCTCTTTCATATTTTGATATCACCTTCTATTCATTAAAAAAATAAGATGATTGGTGTCAACAGAGCTGCGACAGAAAGCAAGTCACAGCTGGTCACTGCCATTGCCGGCAGCCTTTCAGATTTCTAGTTTTTACATGTTTTGGAAAATTGTTACTACACACACAGTCCAACTGATAGGTGACAAATATTTCTCTCGGACTAGGAAAACATGGAAGGAAAAAGCTTTGGTTTTAATGAGTGGTTAAGTTAATGCCCACAGTATAGGGGTTGATAAGGTTTATGTGCTTTGAATTTATTTTCCTTTATTGTATTCTATAATACATAAACATCTAGAATTGAGAACAAGTAAAATATTTTTTGTGATTTTTCTATACTTTGGGTTTAGTGTAATTGTGCTGATAATCCAAAATAATAGGTAATCTAAGTTTAATTTTAAAAATTTAAAATTCCTTCCTTCTTAAATAATTTTCTTATAATACATTTTCTTCCCTTGACATGTTGTGAGTCTTGTCATATGTATAAATTACTGTGCAACTGAATTTTTTTCTCAGATATTATCCTTTCCTATTTTAGGATATATATGGCCTTATCTATACTTTCAAGTAGATGTGGTTCTAATGATCTTTCAAAGGCTTCTTTCAGTTCTATCATTCTTTATGAGTTTTGTTTCTTCTAAAAAAAAAAAACCTTTAAGACAGATGAAGTAAAGCTTCTGGAACTGGATTATACAATTTAAAGATTAGTTTATGCTCCTATTCCATTCTCTTCCCCTCAGCTACACACCCTTTAGTCAATCTTATCACAAACTCCTCCAGGCAGATAGAGATGAGATGTTAGCACAGCAGCATTCGTGAGATGTGTGATGGGGTAGGTTTGAACTGTTGATGGAAGAAGACCTCTCAGGCTGACTACAGGTTCCATCTTCTTACACTGACCAAATACAGGCTAGCAAGAAACTGCTATGCTTCCCCTAGCTTTGTTTAAACTAGCAAATGCCTTATTCAAATAATCAATTAGCTTCCCAGCACAGCAGTCACCACTGATACTTTTCCTTTCCAAGCTGGAATACTCATTTCTAAACAAGCTGTCCTGGCGCTCTACCACCCCATACTCTGCTTGCCACTCTCTCTCCAGTGCCTCATCACACTCACATTCCCCTGCTTGGTGAAATCCACAGTGAAAGAAAGACACAGAGACTTGCAGGCTTGGGATAGTTAGCTGTTCTAACCTGGCACCTTCTACTCACAAAGGAATTCTGACTGCTATAAAGGGATCTCCTGATTGTACAGTCCGAACCAACCTAGAGATCTGTGGGACTCTGCGGTGTCAGCAGCTCCTTAGTTACACATTATTCCAAACACAATCCTTTTATAGTTTTGACTGAGAGCCAGCTTCTTCTTCCAGCTAGACCCAGTGACTGCTGCACTTCAAGACAGCTCATTCTGTCCTAGAACTTTCTTTTCTATTCAGCTGACAGAAGCAGATCTCTGGAGTCCTTAATTATCCCAGGGAATATAATGACTCAGCTCATAACACTGACTCTAGGGAGAAAATCTCAGCATTGCTGTGCCCAGTACTTTGCTGTCCTGGCTCTGCAATTTGTCACAGGTGTGTTAATTAGGGTTCTTTAGAGGAATAGGACCAATGACATTATATATGTGTGTATGTATGTATGTATGTATGTATATACATATATATGTATATATATGATGTGGTGTTTGTGTGTATGTGTGTGTATAAATTAGGTAAGCTTTAAAATAGTAAGAATAGCAGAACCTTATGTGAGACCTAAGCATCCATTGATGCTGGTTGCCCCACTAGTCTTAATCTGGCTCTGGTAGCCAGAGTGTTTTCTGAAGAGCTGCTGGTCTCTAGTTCAAGATGTAAGCTTAAATACCCTGTATCTGATAACAGCCTGGGATCAGTACCAGCCCTAACATGTATGCATTAATTCCTAGCAAGAAGGAATGAGGAACAAGTGAAAGGTAAATTTCACTTTATGTTGTATTTTTGATATCTGGCTGCTACCAGAAGTGCCATCTACAATCAGGGTAGATCTCCCCACATCAATTAGGCAGGCAGGACACTTCTCGTGAGGTTCCATACTCAGTGATTCTACTTTGTGTGGCAAGTACCACTGAAACCAACTATAATATAAGTATATACACTATAAAGGTACCTGCCAAAGTCAACCAACTCATCTAGTTCTGGTTTAAATTCAAGCCTTACTGACTTTTTCTTCTTTTTACATGTTGCTACCATTGTTTGGGGGGAAGTTTACCAGACTTCACCTGGAGGGAAGCATGTGTACTATATGATCAAAGACTCTTGTAAATAACCCAACACTCTGTCTTGGGACTGTTATTATTCCCAGATTATGAAATTGAAAGCACAGATGAGGTTAGTGTCCTGTGGTGAGGATGGTGGTCTGACTACATTTTCAGAGCAAACTTTGATTAAGATTGTGAGTAGCCTAGGGTGTCAGTGATAATGTAACTGTAGTATTTCCTTACTGTGCTGTAAATGTGTGGGTAACTTCATCATGAACTCATAGCTCATGTTCTATTCATTTGATAATGCTCATATCTTTACAAGTAAGGAAACAGGTGGCATAACGAGGTCACATCTTTCTTTCTGGAGTTATGTAGCTGGTTAAGAGACAGACAGACATAACAACATGCTTTTACAACCTAAAGAAAAACATTTTATATGGCATCCTCGGTATATTACAATATGACCTTCCCTCTTTTTTTTTTAAGTCTATATTCAATGTAATTACAAAGTCTAGTAGGACATAGTTGTTTTGATTCTAGTTTGATTCTAGGTCAGGTAATTTCTGTCATTAGCTCAATAGTACCCTTCAAATATCATAGCTACTGTGTTAATTAACAGCCTCATGATCATATAACCTTGTGTCAGAAACTTTCAAAACTGATGTAGAAGAACAATCTCCTAATATTTTATTTGCTCATGGACATGGGTTCCAGACCAGAGGAACAGCTGGAAAATGAGGAATTCAGGGAGCTTGATTATTCAGCCCTGAACCAAGGCTGATGAAGAACATTGCAAGTTGGGGAGAGAAGTGTTCAAAGTCAAGAGACCAACTAAGGCAGTCAGCATAGACTATTCCCTTTCCTATAAACCAGATTCCAGGACCACATGCTAGCCTATAAGGACTGTGTGTATATAGCTGGGGCATGAAGTCAAATGGCTCAGAAACTTAGAATGCTACCCCTGGCCAAAATGCTCTTTTGTTCATGCCATGGGGTGGCCAGAAAGGAACAAGAATAATTCTGAATGTCTTTTCTCCAGGGTATTATAGGGGTGAGAATGAGACAGAGTGACCATCACTGCTCATGGTAAGCACAAGGTTGCTAGAAAGATAGGATTCAGGATGGAGCATCACTCAAACAAACAAACAAACAAAATGAAGCTAGCAGAATAGCTCAAATTATAAAAGTTTGGTAGCTGAGCTTATGGTGGTAGGGAAGAAACAGCTCCTCAGAATTCTCTGAGCTCCACCTGCAGGCCATGGCTCACACATCTTCCCTCCACTAATCATAACAAATAAAAATAAAAAATAATAGTCCATTCATCTCACAATTTAGAAAGAGAATCCAAGTGTCCACTGAACTATCATCATGTATTTCTGTTTTCTCAAAGCATATATTTTTCAGTAATGAGTTTGAGAACTCTTCATGTTGATTTTCGTGGTGACTTCACAGGTTTATATTCTCATCAGCAGTATGTAAGAGTTCTCTTTTTCCTACATCCTCACCGATATTCAGCATTGCTTCTTTTCCTAATGATAGCCATCCTGAGTAGGGTGATAAAAATCAATCTCAATGCTTAAATTTGCGTTTTCCTAATAGCTAAGGTTGTTCAACCTTTTATTAAATTGTTATTGTATTTGGTATTTTGAGAATATGTTTATTCATTTTTACTAGCCTATTTTATTAATTAGGTTTTTGGTATTAAATTTTGGGAGTTCTTTCTATAATCTAGATATTAATTCTCTGTCAAAAGGTATAGTTAACAAAGGACACCTGCCATTCTTTAGTCTTACCTTCACTCAATTAATTATATGTTTTCATGTGCAGAAGGTTTCTAATGTCATGTAATCATATGCGTCAATTCTTGATACTATTTCCTGAGTTACTAGACTGTTTCAGAAAGCCCTTCCTTACATCTACATCTTCTTATGTTTATGTGTAACTATTTCAGAGTTTCAAGTCTTAAGTGTTTCATTTATTTTGAACTTACTTTGTACAAGATGAGAAATAGAAATATAGCTTTGTTCTTCCACACACCAGTGTCCATCTTCCTAGTAACATTCATTTAGGAGGCTCTCTTTACTTAATGTGTGTTTTGTAGCATCTTTGTCAAAAAATCACACCACTATAGTTGTGTGAGTTTAATTCTAGGTCTTCTGTTCTATTTCATTCACCTACATGTCTGTTTTTTATGTCAGTATCAAGCTGCTTTTGTGACTATGGCTCTGTTGTATACATTGAAATTAAGTAACTCTAGTATTCTCCCATGTCCCCAATTCTTTGCTCAACACAGAACTGTTTTGGCTGTCCAGGGTATTTTGTGCTTCCATATGAAGTTTAGATTGTCTTCATATATCTGTGAAGAATGTCACTGGAATTTTAATAGAGGTTATATTGGACCCATTGTTCCCCTTTAAAAATATAGACTTTTTTTTTTTTAACTGTTATTGGTGCTAATCCAAGACCAAGGCAGATGGTGTTTACATTTTCTGGTGTTCATTTTAAAAATCTTCTTTCTTTTATATTTTAAAATTTTCATCTTTTACTTTCATTGTCATGTTTATCCTTTGTTCTTTTGTATAATGCTATTGTAAGTGGAATATTTTTTCATAGAAGGATTTTATTGATATAGAAAAATCTATTGGACTTTACAAATTGATTTTGTATACTGATACTTTTCTCAAAATATTTCTTCATCATAAGAGATTTCTGGTGAGGTGTCCAGGGTCTCTGATGTACAAGATCTTGTTATCTGCAGATAGGGATGGTTTGACTCATTCTTTTCTGATTTGTATCTCTTTTATTTATTTCTCTTATCACCTTCTCTTGTCTATAGCTAAGACTTCAAGCATTATGAAGAATAAGGCTAGAAAAAATGGATACCCAGGCTGGAAGCCCTCCAAAGCAGAGCTGCTCTGTCACTCATGAGAGAGCTGGCCCTGCCCTTTGGCAGCAGCCACAGGCCACTGGCTGTGAAGAACTGGTTCTGCCCGTCATGGGAGAGCTAGTTATATTACATTCCGCTCTGGCCATGACGTCCTGTTCTTTACTTACTGCTACACACATGTATCATCTTCCTTTCTTTCTTCCTCCCTTTCCTCTTCCTTCCTCTCTTCTTCACTTCCTCCCTCCCCATTCCCTTTTCCCTTTTCCATTTTCCCTTTTCCTTCCTTCCTTCCTTCCTTCCTTCCTTCCTTCCTTCCTTCCTTCCCTCTGCTGAGTTTATTTAGTGCTGTTTATATGTACTTATATTTAGGGTTGATCTCTTGGGATTAGATAACCTATCAGAGGACTCACCTCTGAAAAACAATGATACTATCTCTTAAGCAGCCAATAATTTCCTATAATGCTTTATATAGAGATGAGGCTCCATGAGATTTCCTCCATTTATGTTCTCACATCAGCTCTTGCTATTATGGAGGTTTTATTTAGAAAAGCACATTGTTAAGCTTTCACTCATGCAATTTCTTGTCATATCTTGTAGCAGACATCCTGATCTCCTGGTTCTTACAACTCTCTGCCTCATTTTCTGTGATGCTTCTTGAGTCTTATGTTTCAGGGTTGTTCTGTAGATGTATCAATTGGCTGAGCATAGCACACTCATTTTCTCTTTATTTTGACCACTTCTGAATTTTCTATGATAGATTCCATCTGGTGCAAAAAGAATTTTCTTTGATGGGAGTTGCTACTTTTATCTGTGTAGACATAAAAATGAGTATTTAGAATAGTGGGGATTATATTGGTTTAGGAAATTGGCAGTATTAGGCTCTCTTACAGGGTCCATGACCTCATCAGCTATAGGGAGTTGGCTACATTTATGACTAGGCATTAATTTCTTCCAACTGAATGGGACTTAAGTCTAATAAAGTGGCTATTTGCTATCTCCAACATGAAAGTCTTGAGTAGATTTTGCCATGCTCATTAACGTTGTGGTTTATTAACTTTATATCTTGGGGGGATTTTTAATTGCTTTCCTATGTTGGCAGCTTGCATAGCATCTTCCATTCCTATGAAAGCTAGATATTATTAAAGAAAGAAGCCTTCAGATTTAATACCATTTTTCATTCCCCACGAATTTGTGTATATTCTGAGGTTTCTCTTGACATTTATTTCTACTTGTAGTCTATTATGGTCAGATAGAATATAATAATTTATTCCAACTTTTCTGTTTGAAGAATTGCCTTGTGTCATAATGTATAGTGTATTCTAGAGATAGTTCTGTGGGCTTTTGAGAAGAATATGTATTCTGTAGCATTTCGATCAAATATTCTGCAGCTGTCTGTTAGGTCCATTTGATATGCAATGTCCTTTGTATTAAATGTTTCTTGGGTGATGGTTTTATCTGTTGATGACAGTAGGATGTTGAAGTCAACACTATTGTGTTTAGATCAGTTTGAACCTTTACACAAAGTAGTGTTTGTTTTTATAAAACTAGGTGCCAATATTTGATGTATGTAATTTTAGAATTGTAATAGTTTATTGATTAATTGTTCCCTTATTAACTATGTAGTGACCCTGTTTATCTCTTCTGACTAATTTTTATGTCTATATTGTCTCATTAGAATTGCTGTGCCCACGTTGTCCTCTTAGCTTAGAATAGCTTCTTTTACATGTTGGAAGAAACACCAAAAGTTTATTCAAAAGAGTAAGCTACTAAATGAAGATATTCTGGCAGTAGCACCTCTAAGTGTCAACATATAGTAGGTTCTATGTTATTTTTGAAATTATAATATAATTATTGCATTTCTCCCTTTCTTTTTCTTCTTCCAAATCCTCCTGTACACCTCTCTCCATTGTCCTTCAACTTTATAAGAGTCTTCTAAAACAGTTTTCCTTGTGTCTTTTCCTTTGTAGTGTGTGCTCTCTCACTCCCTTCTTCTCCCCTCATCGGTGCTCTTAAAATGCCTGTTACTAAAAGTGTGGTGTTGTTTTCTGAGGCTCTTTATCTTAAGCTATGGTCCTGACTTTCCCCAGCTAGACTCTTTCTGGGAGAAGAGGGTTTCCTAACTGGGGCTAATGTTTTAGGAAAAGATTTTGGACTTTAAACCCTACTCTTTTACTTTACAAAGTTTCCTATTTTTAACTTTAGCACTGAAACTTTTTACTTATGAGTTTCTTTGTTTTGTTTTGTTTTGTTTTTACCTGACACCACTTCTTAGGCTGGCCAGTCGACAGCGATCCCCAGTTTACTTGGTCCCAACAATTTATGCAGAGGAAATTGTCTGTCCTTTCTGCAGTTAAATTTCTTCTTACAAATAAAATATTGCTTCTGCTTCTGTGAATGTCCTCAGCTGCTTTATTATTTCCTTTTCTTGTTGCTATGACCAAATGCCTACTAGAAGCAATTTAAAGGAGCAAAGGTACATTTTGACTCAGTTAAATGGGTACAATACACCATGGTAAGAAGGGCATAGCAGTGGGAGCAAGAGATAGCTGGACACAGTACACCCACAGTCTTGAAGCAGAACATGAATAGGAGGAAGTACGCCTGAGCTTCAAGACCAATTCCAGTGACTCACTTCCTCCAGCAAAGCTCTACCTCCTAAAGGTAACACAGCCTTTCCAAACATAAATAGATGTAAAGGGAGCATTCAAATGCATCAGTCTATGAGAGAGATTTCGCCTTCAAACCTAATACTATGTGAAGCTAGAATTAACTGATAAAAATCTAAGCATTTTTATCATGTCCCTTCTCAGAAAGGTTGAGAACTGAGCTAAAAGGCAGTTGAGCAGCTTTTGTGTGAGTCAGACAAGAATGTATATCTATTCCTTCCTGCTTTCTTCAAGCATCTCCTGAGAAGAACATCCCAGGTGCAGTGTAAGGCCCTGGAAAAATACTTACCTTGTTGTAAGACACTGGGGAGTTGAAGAAAGAGAAGAAGAATGGGAAGAGACTAAAACCAGAGTCAAGATAGGGCCAAGGACAAAGTGCACCTGTGTTCCAGATGTAAACAATGAGAAAATGTTGAGTTAAAAGTATGGGCATTAAAAAAGAAGTGCTGACATTGGGAAAATAATAAATGTTCTGAAGTTTCAGCGCCATAGAAGAGCTCTAACACATTACTGCCAGGGTTTCATTCTCTATATTCTTTATGCTTCATGTCAGCTATAGGAGAATTCTGTTCTTGAGATTGGAAAATTGCTGACTGATTACTTTCTAGCCAGATTCTTTTGCAGCATACAAACTCCTTTCTTGTAATTAAAACCAGGTTTCCTGTTACAGTTTGCTTTATATTCAGGTAGCATGTGACCATCTGGAATCAGCATGTTGAGTTGAGTCAAGTTTCCCACCCAGATAGAATGTCTTTCTGCTTCTTACGGTGTTGAAGGAGATACTAGGAAGTAGCTACAGCCAACTTAATAATTTTGTTTTGCACAGGAAGATTTAATTGGCTTTTTAAGACACTACACTTGGAACTATTGTACTGCTTCCTGAATGTGAGAAAGAAAAATAACAACCCTTCTGAGCATCATGGGGAAGGATAGCTCAGGAAGTCAGAAGTGGGTCCATCATTCTGAAGAGCATGGCACATCACAGAAGCTGGAAGATCACTGGTTGACTTAAGAAGGAGACCACTGCTTGAATAAAAAAGGAGATGAGTGAATGAGTAGGAGGGAATAATAGTTGGATTTGGAAGGAAATCACCGGCTGAATTGGAAAGAAGCTTACTGACTGAATCTAGGTAACAGTAACTAAACTGGAAAAAACATCAATGACTGCATTGGAGAGGAAATCACTGAGCGAAATAGAATATCATAACTAATGAAGAAAGGAGGTCACTGATTTGGGAAGGAGATCAGTGACTGAATTAGAAAGACGAATGTGAGCAAACCTGGAGGAGTATACTGATGATGTTATGGAAATAATAAAAGAAACTGAAACAGACAACAAGGACTGAATTGAATAGGAAATCACCCACTGAATTGTTTTCCATACTGGCTGAGGTGGTATGGAGAACAAATGCTTAATTTGGAAGGAGAATACTCACTGGATTTCAAAGGAGTCATTCACAGAAGTGCTAAGAAGATCAATAACTGAAGTGAGACAGTGATCACTTACTGAATTGGAGAGGAAAAAAAAAATCCCTCACTGAATTGAAGAGATCATTAATAGAGATGCAATAGGAAAAGAAAAAAAGCTTATTTGGGAAGGAGATCATTCATTGAATTTCAAAGGGGGTTACTCACCGAAGTGCCAAGGAGGTCAGTGAAGTGGGACAGTGAACATTCCATGAGTTAGAAAGCTCATTCACTGAATTGGAAAGGGAACCACTCAGTGAATTGTAGACTGACTGAAATGGAAAGGAGATCACTTAATTTGAAAAGAGATCAGTGACTGAGGAGGGAGTGAATTTTGAATCCTAAAAGTGGTAACTCACAGAATTGGGGAGAAAGACACTCAATGAATTGGAAATAATTCTGGATAAACTGATAAAGAGATTAACAGGAAAGTTGAAACAGATAATGACTAAATGTGAAAGATATCACTCTCTGAAATGGGAAGAGATCAGTGGCTGATATAGGAATGCAATCACTCCCTAAATTAGGAAGAAGATTTCACACTTAATTTGGGAAAGAAATTACTCAAATGAATTGGGAAAAGGATCTCTATTAAAATGGAAAGGTGATCAATCATTAAAGTGGGAAGGATGTTCCTGGCTCGTGGTGACATATTGTTTCTCAAATAAAGATTGCCTGAAGATCAGAGGACAGAGCCAGCCACAGAGTTAGCCATAGAGGTCAGGGACTGATGACACACATCTTGAATCTTAGCACTTGGGAGGCAGAGATCCTTCTGGATCTCTGTTAGTTCAAGACAAAACAGAGCCAGACAGCTGGTGCACACACCTTTGATCCCAACATTTGGGATCCCATGCCTCTGCTCCAAGTACTTGAGAAACACACATGCCTTTGAACCAGGAAGTGATATGGCTGGGAATAGAAAGGTATATGAGGCAGGAAGAGACAGAGTTTGCCCCCATTCTCTTTTGACTGAAAACTCTGAGGCATTTAATCTTAGGATTCATGGAGATCTTTCCCTTGGCCTGAGAAGTTGTCGAGGTGAGAAGTAGCTATGTCTTGCTCTTGTGACTCTCAGTGTTTTAGCTTTTCCCCAAAATCTGTCTCTGGGTTTTGTTTTGTTTTTTTGTTTTGTTTTGTTTATAAGATCAATTAGGATTTGTGCAATACTGGCTGAATAGATAGTTGGCTTTATTGAGAATTAGATGACTGACTTAATTTGGAAAGAGATCAATGATAAATTGGGAATGAGATAACTAATAGAATTGAGAAGATCATCGATTGAATTGAGAGTGAAATTATAGAATAAATTGAGAGGTAAGCCACTAACTAAAGGTAAGCACACTGCTGATTGACTTAGATTAAGGTTGGAAGCATAATTAAGGTCAGAGTTCACCTGACTTTATCCAACCTTCACCACATCCAATTTTAAGGCATAGTCTGGATCAAATACCCTTTGGTCTGGTCCAGCCTGTTGAGTCTGCCTAACTCTAGCTTCACTCTTATAAATACACAGATAGTTTATTTTATCTTATTTGCCAGCCCAATATGATGATGAGTCTTGCCTGTGCTATTTTTAAAGTTCAAGGACTTTAGGATGCCAACATAGGCTATCATACTCAGAAAAACTATATGCTGTAGTTAGTTGATGGAGAAATAAAAATCTTTCCATCATACACACATGAATTTATGTCCAAGTCAATATTTTAAAGATTACTGAAGGAGTAAACTTAGTTAAAACTGTAGAAAATTACTCTGAAATTATTGAAACACAAAGTGCAACAAAAACAACTACAATAACAAAACAATAAACAATAAAATGAGTGCAACTAACACTTTTTTCTTTAAAAAGAAAAACTTTTTTGTTGATTATTTGTGGATTCCACATTATGTATCCCAATCCTGCTCATCTCCCCCTCCTCTGGCATCTACCCTCTGCCCTAACAACCTCCCCGTAAAACAAAACAAAATTTAAAAGAACAATTAGAAACCAAAAATCAACCAACCAAACAAAAAAAATCTCAGTGTATAAGCTGTAGTGTGGTCCAGTGAGTCACAAAATGTACCCATTTAGTTCACCTTGTCACTCAGGTCTGTATACATCTTTACTTGTAAGTGTTCAGTGCCATGAGTCATTGGTCTGGTTTGAGACCTCTGGATTTTGCTGCACCATTGATTTTTTTTTTTTTTTTTTAGATTTAAATCGTCTTTATTTCTACAGCAACATCTGAAAATAGAGAGCGACTGCCTCACCCAACAAACGGGGTTGCCCCTCCTACTGCGGGGGTGTGTGTGGAGGGGACGTCAGAAGCTGAGGCAAGAAAGGCCTGGCAGGATGGCTCAACGGGCTGTGCCCAGGGCGGGGTCAGGCCATGCCTGGGCGGGGCTGGGTGGGAAGGACAGTGCATAAGTTTGGGAGACAACACAGAGCCTGGTGATGTGGGAGTCCAGGCATCTGCCAAGGTTCGGTAGAGCACATCCCTCCAAGACCAGGATGACGAGGAGGTTGGTGAACCCTCTCGGGAGGCTCTGAGCGTTCCTAGAACTTGGAGCTTGGGAGATACCACCATTCGGAATGAGGATGATTTAAGGCCTGGGCGGTACCACTGGAGAAGGGAGAGGCAGGTGGCGGGCGGCCGGGGATACCGTGGACTCAAGAGGTGAGGGCTGAGAGGACGACACGGCCAATAACTTATTTCTCTATATACAGAAGCAACGGCCGGGATTGGGGCAAAGATGCTGAGGGACAGCAAGTACTTAGTGTTCTTGGCTTTGGGGGCTGGGTAGGCAGGCCCTGAACATGGGAAGAGGCACCTGCTGGAAGGAATAAATAGGGAGTAGAGGTGGCGCCGGCTGAGATGACTAGGGATGAGGTTACCCTGAGATTGAACAGAAAAGAAGGGTCCTTGGGAGGGGCAGGCAGGACGAGCAGCAGACCCATGCGCAGGGCTGGGGAAAGGGGTCGGAAGATGAAGGCTCTGGCGACTGGCTGCCCCTTCAGCTTTAGCCCACAAGGGAGCTTCTTCGGGAGAGGTCCATGGAGCTGGAGCTCAAGGTGCGGCTGTCGGAAAGACCGGCGCCTTCAGGCTGAACTGGCTCTTCCACACTCTTGTTGAGGAAGTTGAGAGAGCTAGCCCTCTTCATCCTAGAATTAGGGGGCTCCTGGGGGCCACCCCCTTGCAGCTTCCTCACTAGCATCTCACTGCTCCGTCTCAGGGCATCCCTGAGCTTCCCAAAGGAACCACTGCGCCGCAAAGAGCCACTGCCATCCCCACTCCACTCAGCTGCAGGCCCTGACTCCTCTAGGTCAGACTCAGACCGAGGCCTAGTTGGGACTCTTCTTGCATAGCCTGTTGTCCTGTTTTGTGGAGATGCTGGTGTTTTTGATCTGTGAGTCTGGCCCATTTACTTGCTCCGCAGTTCATAGATGAGGTGGATGTTGAGTAGGCTAACTCATAGCCCTGGTTTTGGGCCTGGGTGGTCAGCCTGCCTGCTTTTCTTTGTATCACCACCTGGGCAAACTCTCCAGTACTGCCGTGGCTAGCTCACCCAATGTATTAGGGAGCACCGAGTGGGGCCAGTTCTCCTTTTCTCACACCCTTCATTCTGGCTCATCTATGTTCTCACCAACAGGGTCTGCTCTAGTGTGCTGCTCAGGCAAGGTATTGAGCCAACACTATTGTGACCCTGAGGTCAGCAGTCCAACCTTCCACAGGCTGGCAAGGGGCAAGGGAATAAGGGCATCTTTCCCTCACCCATGCCAGTGCATGGCTGTCAAGAGGAGGATGGAGTCAGCTCTCCTGCTCTCATACCCTCAAAGCCAGCTCAGCTGCACCCCACTAACAGCATCAGCTCTGCCCTGCTGCCAGGGTGAGGTGCAGGGCCCACTCTCTTGAGTGCTATAGCTGCTCTCCCACTTTGGTGATTCTAGGCCAAGCTTTTGCTGCCTGCAGTAGGTAGTGAGAGGCAAGGGGAGAGGGGTGAGGCGGGAGGAGGGGAAGGGGCGAGGGGAGTGAGGAGCAAAGAGCGAGGGATGAGGGTGGTATCTTTCCCTCACCCACACCACTCTGTGACCAACAGTGGAGCTAGCTTACCCATTCTCCTGCCTTCAGGGCTAGCTAGGCCACCAAAAGGGCCAGCTCTATACTGTGTGCAGCAATTGATAAGGGGAAGAGCCAGGTCCCCCTAGTGTTGTAGCCAGTGAAGAGTGGGCCAACTCTGTGCAGCCCTATTCTCACTGCCTTCAGTGGTAGCAGGAGCCACAGACATGAACACAGACCCATGTCTGCAGTAGGATCATTGACCCAGATATGGCCCTTAGCAGCAGTCCAAGCCTAGATGACACCATGGCCCTGGGTGGCTCTCAGATCTGTATGATTCCACAGAGGAACAGCCCTCAGACTCTAACATTGTCCTAGGTAGCATCCCAGATCCCTGACATCTGTGTGGCTCTTGGTGGCAACACTAAGCCATGACTATAATGACCCTGGCTACAGTTGGACCATGAACACAAACATGGCTCTTGGCAGCAACCTGAAAACAGATGTCACTATGGCTCTAGCTGAGGTGTAGGTCACTTTGATCAATGTGGATCAGCAGCAGTGTGTCACTCAAATGTCAATGTGGCCCTATGTGGTGACCCAGATCTTGGGCATTCACACTGTTTTCAGTGGCAACAGAAACTTCAGACATCAATGCAGACCCTGAATATGGCAGGAAAATTGACCCAGACTTGGTTCCAGAAACTAGCTCAGGCCCATATGAAGCCATGGCTGTAGAGGGCAGTGCTTGTCACCCAGGTCTGTATGCATCCAGCAGCATCAGAGCCCTTGGACAACAACATGACCTGTAGTGGGATTGAGGTGTTACCCAAGGGAGCTTTAGTAGCCTCTGAGGATCCAGAACTAGATGGGGCATGGCCAGAATCATTTGAGACCTGGGAACCCAGATTCCTCTTCCTGTTTGGTTCCTGCTTTCCTTGGGAGTAGATTAAATCATCCATCCTGGGAAAATTCACTTTCCAAGAATTGTCTTAAGGCCTAATTTGTGTCAGTGAGTGTTTCTATAGCACCTTAATAATAATGTTCATATGATATATTGCAATTGAATATTTCTACCAGTAATGGCCAGAAGTGGTGGCCCAGATCCTGGGCATCCATGTGGCATTTGGTGGCAACATGGGCCATGGACATTAACAAAGACATAGGCAGCAGTAGAACCACAGATCTAGATTTGGCCCTTGGCAGCAATCCATGCCTAGATGTCACTGTGGCCCTAGCTGGCATCTTAGGTCACCAATATTGACATGACCTCAGTGGTTCCAGGGTCCCCAGAATGCCAACATATCCCCAGGTAGGAGCTCAAACCCCAGACATCTGCTCAGCTTTTGATGGTAAGAGAAGTCATGGACATCAACAGAGGCCCTGGCTGTGTTAATACCACAGACCCAGACATAGCCCTCAGAAGCATTCCTGGCCCAGATATCACTATGGTACTGCGTGGCAGTGCAGGTCACCTTGATAGATATGACCCCTATGGGGGATACATTCCTCAGACATCAACATGGTCACAGGTGGCAGCTTAGACTCTGGGCACTCACAGGACTCTCAGAGGTAACAGGCGCTACAGACATCAAGACAGAACTCCTTAGCTGTGGCAGGGCCACAACACACAACATGATCCTTGGCTGCATCCCACAACCTGACAACACTATGGACTTGGGTAAAAAGCAGGCCATCCATGTCATCCCATTCCTCACCATCCTCACCCCTAAGTTCTGCCTCTGCCTCCAGCACATGAACAATTTTGTCTCTTTCTCTCTCCCAATTCCCAGCTTTGTACTGACTCAACATACTCGTTCCCTGCTGCCTGGTGCTAGGGGTGTCAGGCCAAGTGCTGCTTGATTTCCACATGCCCAAGTCAAGATGCAGGACATGGAGCTGTGGCTGTCCTTCCTGCAGCCCTACTATGCCAGGCAGCTACTGGGTGATGTCTGCCCTCCCAAGCCAAAAGGCATGTCATGAAGCTGTGACTCCAACACATACCTTTTAATAATTTTAAAGATTAATGGCTCCAACTCCCCAATTAAAATACATAGTTTAACTGCTTGGATTAAGAAACAAAATACATCTTTTCAATATCTGTAAAAAAGAATACCTGACAAAACAGTCTATAGACTAAAACTAGTTAAAGGAGATAAAAGTAATTAACCAAGAAGATATTACAATCTAAAACAGATATGCACCAATCTCTAGATTGCCCAGTTTCATATGAAGCATACTACTGGAATTAGAGGCACAGATTAACACCAACTAGATAATAATAGTTGATTTCAATACTTATTCAAACACTCTGGAAATAATTGTAGAATTTTCATAAAGTTAAAAATTGATCTTCCATATGATCTAGCTATACCACTTGCAGGGATATGACCAAAGGACTTAACACCCTTCTCCATAGCACCTGCTAAGCCATGTTAATTGCTGGTCTATTAACCATAGCTCAGAACATGCAAACAAATTAATGATTGAGTAATGAAAATGTGGTACATATATGTTATGCAAGCCCACAAGAGTTTGTATGTCTAATATTTTGATTATTATGTGGTCAGCAGACTTTTTGGGGGGGTCTAGTACATTAGATGTTCAGTAAGGTTTTGTATCTTCAAAGGAATTCTTTTTTTTAGGTTGGGAAATTTTTCTTCTATGATTTTGTTGAATGTATTTTCTGTACCTTTGAGCTGGTATTCTTCTTCTATTTCTATTATTTTTAGGTGTGGTCTTTTCATGGTGTCCTATATTTTCTAGTTGTTCTATGTAATGACTTTTTTGGTTTTAGTGGTTTTTTTGACTGACTTATCTATTTTCACTATCTAATCTTTCATACCAGAGATTCTTTCTTTCATCTCTTGCATTCTGTTGGTTATGCTTGCATCTGCAGTTCTGGTGTGTTACTTCAGATTTTCTATTTCCAGCATTCCCCTGGTTTGTGTCTTCTTCATTGCTTCTATCTCAGTTTTTCAGTCTTGCACTGTTTTCATCACCTCTTTCTTTGCCTTTCTTTTGTTCTCTAGTCTTTAAGAAGTTTATTGTTTTCTTCCAATTCTTTTGCTTATCTGTTCCTCTATTTCCTTAATAGAAGTTTTCATTTCTTTAATTTCCTCTTTAAAGGCTTCTATTATCTTTATAAAAATATTTCTATGGTAGTTTTTCTTCTACATTTTCTATATTGGAATGTTCAGGTCTTACTGTTATAGAACCACTGGGTTCTACTGGTGCCATATTGTTCTTCATGTTGTTGAATGAAATTTTGTGTTTACTCATCTCTTCTGCTCATTAGTGCAAGTGTTGTCTTTGTTTTAGCTAGCTGATTTTTGGTCTACTAGATGCTCTTGGTGCAATTGGAACTCTTGGAGCATTTGGAGGCAATAGAATCTGTGTCACAGGGAGAGACTGAGCTCTTCAGCTAGAGCTCTCGTGGAGTTACTCTCCAGAGTCTGTGTCTCAGAAATCTACTCTTGTGATGGGCTCTCCCAAGGCTGTGTCTTAGGATGCAGTGAAGGTGGGAGGGATGAGTGATCTTAGGAAATGGATTGAAGCTTATGAGGTAGAAAATCTGATGTGAAGTGTAGATAGTCAAGTTTGCAGGCAGGGTTCTTTTTTGCTTGCCTGCAGCTGGAGCTGAGATGAGTTAGGTGGCATATTTTGTGGCCTATCCTATTGCTCAGACCTAGGGTCTGTTCTAGCTGGCCTGGCTGGCCTGCTGAGAGGAGGGTTACTCACCAACCTCTTCTGCTGGGGTTCTCCCAAGGCTGGGTTGTAGTATCTTTTCTTTAGTGCAGCATTCTCATCTTGCTTACTTTGCATCTGGCTGGACTCTACTCTGCTCTTCCTCTTCCTAGAATTCTCCTTGTCTGGTTGCCCCATCTACTTTCTATCTGCCTAGCTTTTAGCCTATCATTGTTTTATTAAACCAATCTTTACAGTGACAAATATTTGCAGTGTACAAGAGCATAATTCCACAGCATACTATTATCTTGACAGTAGCCAACAGCTGTTTAATTAGATGAAGAATTACCCATTAAGATGGAATTCATGCCTGGTACAGTAAACCTAGTCAACTGCTCATGGCTGATGAGGCCATAGAATTAAGAAGAGAATCTATCCTACTGCTACTTTCTCAAACAAGTATAATCTCTAACTACATTCTTAATATCTACCTTCATATTCACAGATAAGTGCAGCTTTCACCTCTTATTAAAAAAGCATTTTGAAGACACTACAGAAAGCCACAAGTAGTCAAAATGCAGAGTCAAAAACCACATTGACCATTTGGTTCCAAGCCCCAATAGATACATCTACAACACAGTTCCTACATGTAAGGGTCAGGGAACATAATAGAGGAAGAGGAGGTAGGAAGGTTGTAAGAGCTAGTGGACCAGGACAACTGTTGTGAGATAGATATATATGGTAAATCAATCAATCAGTCAATCTATCTATCTATAATCTATCTATCTATCTATCTGTCTGTCTGTCTGTCTGTCTGTCTGTCTGTCTTTCTATATGAATGATAGAAAGGGTGTGCCAATAAATTTTTAACAATATAGCTGCCTATCTAAAATTGGAACAATGATAACACTAATTGACATGACAACATGGAAGAAAGAAATCTCTGGATATCCTACCCCTAGATGAAAAGAGATAAAATCAGTCTTTCCCAGGGAAGAGCTCCCTAATTGTTAGTCAATACTGTAAGTTCAGTCTAAAAATATATACAAGTAGGAACACTAAATGAACTCAACAATATGCATACACACATTATTACCTCTCCACCATTCTGTATGTTCAATTTGGTTCTTGCCTTGCTAGAGTCCCATGCACCTAGATATGTCTTCCTCTTCTCTCTCTGAAAGTCCTTCCTATCCATTCCTGCCTGGCTATTGTCCATTGAGCTTTTTATTACACCAAAACCAAATGACAACTAGTTGTGGGATATTTATATACTGTATGAAAATAGCTATGAAAAACACATTCCACAACTAGTTGTGATCTTTTAACCTCTCCAAGATATGGTGCATATGACATTTAAAATGTTAAAGTTTTTGCGGAATCATGATCATTTTTAACCTGTGAAGTCTCCAAAAGGATAAAGTGGCCTCACATCAACAATCCCTCTTGGGTTGGATTGTTGGAATGCCACTAAACTGACAAACATCACCCAAAGATCAGTTTTGGAGTACAAACTACCCAGAACAATTTCAAGACATCAGGAAGTAATTTTAAGAACACAACACCCACATTTGAAAGAGATGTAGTGGGTGGTTTCTGGTTCTTTGATGTATGTTTGTCATCATTTAGGGGAGTTAGTTGCAAGTCGTTATTAGTCATGGTCCAGGAGGAAGCTAAGCAAAGGAGATTACATTCATGTATCTTGTCCTGAAAAGAAAAAGGGAGAATATAGGAATAAAAGGATAAAAGGTTAGATTATTGAATCTACTTTTAAAGTAAAAAAAAAAGCAACTATTAGTCTTAGATATTTTATGTTGTCATAAATTTTTGTATTTTGATGCAAACTTAAGCTTATTTTGTTATACTGTATATGTTTCTACCTTTGTTTTATATATGTCCTATACCCTGTTTACCAATGTAATGTTAATTTTTAGTCCTTAAAAGTTATTATTACAAGCTATCTAAGATAATTAAGAAATATAGATTAGTTCCAGGATCAAGTGCTGTCTGCAGAGTCCCAGCACACTCTGGAGCACGGGCAGATAAACTCTGCCTGTCATCATACCCACAGCTCCTGCTGAGGGAATTTGCACGACTACCCACCCCATATGGAACTGAGGGAACTGACAACTACAGGGGTCCCAGAAGGACAGACTCAGACCCCGCCCAGAGCTCCTGCTGAGGGAATTTGCAAGGCTACCCACCACCACATCCAACTGAGCGAACAGACAACTATAGGGTTTCCTGAGGGGTAGATTCAGAACCTGACCAGAGAGGTGACAGGAGGCACACAAGCCCGAGTGCCACAACTGACCAGGAGCCATCTAATCGTGAACCACTGAAGCCATGGGCAAACATCAGTGCAAAACATTACATAATAATACAAAGAACAACATGGTAACTCCAGAAGAGAGTGACGATCTTACAAATACAAGACCTGAACTAAGCAATGAAGAGGAAACAGAAGGAAGCAACACAAAAAATTCCTTTTTGATGATCATCGAAGCTCTCAAAGAAGATATGAAACAAAGCCTTAAAGAAATAGAAGAAAATACAAACAAAAAATTGGAAGAGATGAACAAATCTATGAAAGAAACATGCCAGGAAATAAAAGCTGAAATAAAAGCTGAAATGGAAGCAATAAAAAAGGCACAAAATGAGGCAAAGATGAAAATAGAAAACCTGAAGAAAAAAGCTGGAACCACAGATACAAGCATAACAAACAGAGTTCAAGACATGGAAGATAGAATCTCTGAAGTGGAAGACTCAGTAACTCAAATAGATATATCAGTCAAAGAAAATAGTAAAACTAAAAAAGCCATAACTCAAAATGTTCAGGAAATCTGGGACACCATGAAAAGACCTAATTTGAGAATAATAGGAATAGAAGAAGGAGAAGAATACCAGCTCAAAGGCACAGATAATGTTTTCAATA